>JAKWJA010001375.1:0-97023 GCA_027704765.1 Solanum habrochaites | reverse complement strand
TCCGCATTTCGACAGGGCCTTAGATGTTGATCGAGCTAAGTTGAGTAATAGAGAGACTGCCACACCAATCGCTGGTGAAGGTGGTGAGAAGCTTTCCTTGGGCAATCAGGTTTTTACCGAATATTCATTCAAAGAACTTTTCAAAGATTGCACACCATTTTGCAAACTGCTGGAGAAAGATTTAAATTTTGTTTTGGGATGAAATCTTGTCGTAAGGCATTCATGAACGAAAAGAAAAATTGGTAATCTGGCGGCCTATCCATTCATTGTCCCCAGATTGGATCGCAGTCCATTTGGAGTATGTGGCGATGCTAGTGGGGTAGCTCTCTGGTGAGTACTGGGACCTAGGAAAAACAAAATCCTTCACCCCCATCTATATGCTAGTAAAGCCCTCAATGAGCTCAGAAGAACTACACAGTGACTGAGCCAAAACTCCTAGCAGTAGTGTTGTGGGCTTTTGAGAATGTTTGCTCCTATTTTCTAGGTACTAGAGTTATAGGGGCTAGTTCCATGCAGCATGTATCTTGATGGCGAAAAGGACGCAACCAAGCTGAGTGGTTTGTTATTACTGCTGGCCGCACGCATTTGCTTGCCGTTCTGGCTCTAACCGGGACTGCCAATCAAGTTGCTGATCATTTGTCTCGTCTAGAGGATGAGCATGAGAGAGTCGGGTATGACTGACAGTTTATGACCCGTTCCCCGATGAAACATTATGGCTGCTTCACAAGACTTTGATTCCATGTTCGCAATTTTGCGAATATCTGGCTAGTGATATATTGTTTCCCCTCAAACTTTGTCCTTTCATCAAAGGAAAAAGTTCATGTACGATGTGAAGAAGTTCTTTGTGATGAACCAGACTTGTATAGGAGTTGTGCCGACGGGCTATGCGGCGGTGTGGTGGCCAGAAGGTGACAATGTTGAGTGTTTGAGGCATGCCATTCTGCACCTGTTGGCGTACATCAAGTGGTTCTGAACCGCGCACAAGATATTTCAATGTTGGTTACTATTGGCCAACTCTGCATAAATATGCTCAGTGTTTTGGCTAAGCATGTGACAAATGGTCAACGTGAGGGTGGTATTTCAAGAAAGCAAGCAGTCTCCCTCTAAACCCCATTCTTGGGATTGATTGTTTGATGTCTGCGGTATTGACTTTATGGACGTTTTGTGAGTTCTCATGGGATGACGTACATTCTAGTACATCTTATTATGTTATCTAATAAATGGGTCGAAGCCATAGCCCTCTCCCAAACAATGAAGGGAAGAGTGTCACTCTGCAAATTTTTTAAAATAATATATTCTCCTCGTTTTGGCACCCAAGGGCATTATTATGATGGGGGCTCCCACTTCTGCAACAATTATTCAAAGGGTACTTTGGGAAAATTGGGGTTCGCCATATGTGGCCACTCCTTACCCACCCTCAAACTAGTGGGTCAAGTTGAGTGTCGAATCGAGAGATCAAACAGATATTTTCCAAACAGTGAACGCTAGTAAAAACAGATTGGTCAAGGAGCTTGATTAGCTCTTTGGGCCGTCCGGACAGCAGTAATTAAGACTCCAATTGGTATGTCTCCAACAACTTGTATAATAGGAAAGCTTGTCATCTACCGGTTGAGTTAGAGCATAAAGCCATGTGGGCTTATGAAGATTTCAAAATGTGGTTGGAACGAAGCTGCAGAGCACGTTTAATGGGTTTGAATGAACTTGAATGATTTCGCCATGACGCCTATGAAAGCTCAGCACTATACAAAGAAAAGATAAGAATACCAGACACAAAATTGACAAACTAGGTTTATGGTTGGTGATTTGGTGCTTTTATTCAAGCCAGATGCGCTTGTTTCCAGGCAAACTGAAGAGGGTGTGCTGGTTCAAGGTGAATGGACGCGCGATAAAAATTATCTCAGTCATGCTGAATCGGCGAATGAAGTGATCCGAGGCTTACCATCTTGATGATCTGAGTATCAAGTGTCCCCAGTCGTGCCGCACATTAATCAGGGCTTGTTTTGGAAGGCAACCCATACTTATCGTCTTTTTAAAATAATGGTATCATTTTTTTCTATTACTGGTTTTAAATTTGAAGGCACAATCACCAAGAAATTCCTGCAAGAACAACTACTTCGCAGTACCACTGATGGATACAAACGACGACCGTTGTCACATGCAACTGGCCGTCGTAGAGTCTCCCGTCACACACAACCCGGTAACGTATTTCTGTCATATTGAAATAGGGCACACACGACGGAACCTACGCCGGCCCGTCACAATCGATGGACGTGTCAGGGAATCGTCGCCTTTATTAATGACTTCTACCCTAACCCGACCCGGCTGACCCGTTTTCAAATTTGAACCTTTTATTTTACTCCCCACCGGACCTCCATATTTCACCGCCTCATTCTTCCAAATTCCTCTCATGTCCCCCTCTCTTTTTAACTTCCTCCACACTTCCCCCACTGATCATACATACTCCCACATCTCCCCAAACCTTATCATTATTATCTACTATGGGTGCTGCTGCTATTTGGATCTACCCTGCCCCTGAATCATCCTCCCAGTTGTGTTTTCTCTCCATTTCCAAGGTATGTGTCTCTAATTATAATACTCTTTTATCTTGAATTTTGGTTTATTAGTTAGTATTAGCTTAGTTTCTTACGTATAATTGTTTCCTTGAGTGAGTATTCTAAACCTGGCTCAAAAATGTTCGAATTTGCCATGTCGAGACCTAGCATGGTGATTTTGCTTTGGTAGTTTCCTTGTAGTGGGGGATGGATAATATAGGTCCCAACACTACAAGACCATGTTGGTTCAATCGTGGTTGCTTAGGGTACCGTAGTTCTGCCAGTCACTCGAACGATACCCTGATGATGGCCGTCGCACACACGACGGACCGTCGTAGGGTCCTTCAGAAGCCCTAGCAACGCTGCCTGCCCCGTGACGGACCCATCTTATTGCACTACTGTCCGTTCCCTGTACAACCGTGCTGGTTGTTGAGAGACCCTGTTTCTTCTAACGGTCTCCTCAAGTATTTTTCTAAGTGTCCTACGATGGAACTCTTACGACGGACCGTCATACCCCTGACGGTCCCCGTCCTGCTTGCCTTCATGATGGCGAGACCCCTCTGATAATGGTCTCCACACATTTTCTAAGGTTCCTCAAACGATGGACTCTTACGACGGACCATCACACCCACTAGGTCCGTCCTGAACGACCGTCCAATGATGGTCAGAGAACTGTACCTCTGATAGGGTCCTCCCACAATTTTTCCAAGTGTCTCTACGTGGACCTACACGTACCGTCGTACTCACGACGTTCCGCTGCTGACGCATCATGATGATCCGAGACCCCTTCTTTCAGTGTTCTTTATATATACATAGACACCAATTATAATACGAACGGCCCTCATGACGTCCGGTCATATTCCCGATGAGCCGTCATCGTTCCCTTCGTGTGATACGTTTCAATATTAACTAACACACTATTTTTCAAGTTTAATGTCATATGAGCTTGCCTGTCTTGCTTGCTTACTAACTACTCATACCTAATATTGCTATTGCTCCTTTACAGGTACTATCGACTATGGAACCCAAGCAAGACCGCACCTTAGCACGTGGGCGATATAGTCTTCGCCCCGTCTGCCCGCATGTCTCGACTTTGATGATGAGGCGGACCCTGAGTACATGCCCGCCCAGGCACCTCCGCCCCTTCCCGTACTTCAAAACACATTCCCCAGTAGCCCACCCAAGAAGGTGGCGTCCGGCGTAGTCCCACTGCCTCCCAGTCTTATGAGGACGCACACTAACGGCACACCCCTCTGGGTCATCCTACAAATGAGGAAGGAGCGTCCTGGATCCTTAGGCGATCCTGGTCCTAGGAAGCTCAGGCTCTGCTTAGGTCCCCCCTCACCCGCCTTCTGCAGGCGCGGCCTCGTCTGCTAGGCTGACCTTCAGACTCTACAATCCGTCACATCACCATCCCTTTCCCCCCACCCCCATCCTCTCCAGCCAAACCGGTGGTGCGTCGAAGGCCTATTTCAAGTTTACTTACTCCAACGTCCAATTCCTGACTATAAGGAGTAATGACTCGGACACTCACCTTGGACTCTTCGGGTACTTCCAGGGAGTCTCCCTCGATGCCAGAAGATCCACAACCTATTCACCATGGCATCAGCTTAGAGATGGACAGCCCGCCCGTTGGGAATATACCGTCTGAGGAAGTGTTCCCATAAGTTCTACTATCCTACGTAGCGACTATCCTGATCACAGATTGATAGGCGGGCTGCTCCGCTAAATAGGCCCCATGGAGCAGGTTCGAGTCCTGGGTGTTCAATTGACATTTCCTGCCAGGGATCTCTGCCGGTTCCTATACGCGAGAGTACAGACGCTACGTGGCCTCCCCACCACCCTGCCGAGTTCACTACCGCTGGCAATCAGTGAAGGATGGCCAGTTTCTTGCGCGAGCAAGCACTAATATAGACCACCAAGAGTGGATGGCCCTTGCACCCTATCAGTCAACGGAGAGGGCAGATTTTTGGGGGTGCAACTGATCCAAGGGGGCCATCAAGAAGGCCAACCTCACGTTCTTCGCGAAGTTCTGTGTGGTTGTCTTCGTCCGTCACTCTTGCCTTTTCCCCACACTACTGATAATATCGTCACCTTGGATCGAGGCCATTGTGATAGCATCATGATAGCCTTAATTCGAGTCGACTTCGCATGGCTTCTCCCGGCAGCCCATGCAACGGAGGCATTCAAGGTCACTACTACCTATCCCTTCCTTCCCGGGTATGATTTTTCGCCCTTTGCAGGACCGCAGTGGTGCCCAGATGGCACATAAGATCAGTTGAAACCCCGCAGGGCACCGTTGACATCGCCTCATCATAGACGAGGCCCAATGAGTTGGCCCCACTCCTCGAGGGCCCCGCCATAGCTGCCACCACTTACTTATGATCTTGCGATGACGGTGGCCCAGGCCCGCACTCTACACATCTTCCACTGACACTAGCTAACCCTTATCCCCCTTTCGATTCTATCCCTGTTCTGTCCCTGCAGCCCCGAGCTCTTTCTCGCACATCCCCTCTACCATTGACCATCCCCGTGCTAGGGTTCTCAAAAACTGGAGGCACAAATGGCCACTCTCTGCATCATATCCGCCATGGATGCAAAAGTCTATTACTGGAGTCTGGAAGCGCGTAGGAGTGGAAGATACAGTGGAAGATTGCTGAGGTTCACGCAGCGACTAGATGCATTGAGTTGAGAGTGTTGCCACCCAGCCCCTCCGAGATTTGTCGACTCTCAGGCTGCAGTCGAAGTCTTCGGGAAACAGAATCGACACGCATCCTAGAGGCCAGAGTGCCGGAGCCTGTTCGAGCTGTGAGGACACTGTATTGCGGCCCTTTTTGCCACTTTAGAGACATTCACCCACCTTCATCCCCCACCGTCCCCTCGAGAGAGTGCCAAGTCCGTAGGGGGTCGATCAGAATATGAGGGCGTCGGACAAGGAGGAAGGAGCTGCCGAGAAATGAGGCCGCGAGGAGAGCCTCACTTGCTGATGCGGAGACACACCAAATCAACACCAAATCAGAGGCCCCCCCAAAAAAAAAATCCCCGCGATAGAGGCTGGGGCTTCTAGCTCCCGTCACTTACGTACACAAGGAAAAGGGCCCCCCCATCTATGGTGCAGTGGTTGCTAGGACATCACTGGTGTCCAGATTGCTGAGGACAAACCACTGAGGTGTCCAGATTGACAGAGGATGTGGGTTTGGGAAACGGACCCACCATCTTGGTTGATCGACAAAGGAGCGTCTATGCGCCACAGGTTTGCTTCAGCTTCACTACCCCTCAATCTTTAGATTTTTTTTTTGCCCCATGGGGGACAATTGCATGCTTTTTTTGTTGGGGTTTGGGTAAATTGTAAAGTGAGTGTTATGGTGAAGTTCTGAGTAAAGCCCAACTCACTATCCTCTTTTGGGGTTTTCTTGCCTGAGTTCTTTTTCCCCAAAAGACTGATTATTTTTTTTCTGTTGAACCGGCATGTTATATCTTTGGACCTAGTTTACTTCTAGACGATGGCTAAAATGATATCTTGATAACTGAAAATAACGCATTACTAAGGCATAGTAACGACAATTGTGTGGCTCTAAGCGTGGAAATAGGTTACACACCATTGCTATCCCTAAGTCTTAAAATTCGACCTATGTGTCTAATATTATGGTATAGTGATGACATTCAAGTGAGAGTGAGGAATTTTGTAATAGTCCACTATTGGTCCTGATTCTAGAACTTGCTGGTTAGTCCGGCTAAAAGTAAGCTGTAACAACAATTAGGAAAGGTCATAGGCCCTATTCAAGAAAGCCCATTTCTAACCCAAATCAAAAAGAAACGAATGAATTAATCCTTCTTTGTCAATAATCTGAGCTTAATTAACCTTTCTTTTCACCCTAACTTATCTTTCGGGGAACAATGTTGTTTGGCCCTGGTCCCCCTCCTTGGACATGTGCACCTCAGCGATTCCAAAAGCATAAGTTGAGGGTGGCTAATACAGTAAACAACCTTCGTTTACCCTGACCCAACTGTGGGTATTGTGTACCTGATACTCATTCAAAGCCATGAGTTGAGGGTGCTATTATAGGAATGCTCTTGAAAGTGGGGTGAACGAACAAACAGAGAGAAAGAACAAAAGGTAAGTGACTCAGAATTAGTTGAAGCAAATAAAGAAAAAGAAAAACACTTACACAAATAGAAAGAAGGAAATTGAGGCAAAGGGAAAAGAGTATGAGAAACTGGGGCAAATGATGAGAAAAAGGGAAGGTTTAGGCCGATATATCAAGGAGGGCAAAAATTCACTAAACGTATACTAAAATGTACCCTAACCTACCCTGAGCCCATGTTACAGCTAAAAAATTCCTATCGTGATCCTAAGGGTTGTATATCGAACTTAAGGCAGTGAAATAAGGTGCAGCTTTATGGAAAAGTTATTATGAGTGTACTTTGTTCTGAGAGAGAGTGTTGAAATGTAATCCCTTATACTCAACACGGAAAATCATGTGTAAAAATGAGGATTTTGTTCTAAAGTGAGGACATTAGTTTTTGCATAACCAATTTAGCACCTCTGTTAGAAATTGAAGAGGATAGGTGTGTAGTGCATGGTGAGTCTGTGTCATGTTCGAATCCACAAATTCAATCCTATATGGATAGCATGGCATATATTTTGGATGAGTATCGGGATTGATAGCCAAATGATTGCAAAGGATAAACATGAATACTATGTACAAAGATTTGTAGGGAGTCAATAGGTGCGTCGCTTGAGGACAAAACAACGAATTAAGTTAGTGGTGTTGATATACCGTGTTTCACGGTATAAATGGAATGCTTTTTTCCTTAAGTTTTAGTGCGTCCAAATCCCCTTTTGTGCTAATTTTTATACAAGTTTCTCTTGTGGGTTTGCAGGAAATCTGTCCATAAGCCAAATGCGGAGATGTTGAGAGAGAAATGCAAACGAAGAGACCAACCTCGGAAGCTTATGACGGTCCGTCATGGGCCTGTGACGGTCCGTAGGTGGCCAAAGCGTGAGAACGTCTGAAGGTCCTATGGGGAGTCTACAAGCGTGGGTCTACGAAGTCTTGTGACGGTCGTCATGGCTATGACGGGTCCGTCCGGCAGGTTCGTCGTGAAGATCATGAGAAGTGATCCCAGACCCCCAGATTCCCAAGAGTTTCAGTCTGTTTGAAACGAACCCTCGACGGGACAGTTGTGCCTATGACGATCCGTCACAAACTTGGCCGTTGAGGTGAATGAAGAAAGCACAAAAGAAATTGCACCAATTCTGGGGATGACGGTCCGTCATGACCACTATGGTCCGTCCGCTTGTCCGTCGACCCAGCTGCGTTTTGCATATTTCCAGGAATTAGAAAGGAACCCTTGTTTAATTAGGTTTTTTTATTTTTTATATAATAGTTCAAAACCCTCGTTTTGGAGGTTAGACTCTGCTAGATTAGAAAATCATATTGTTGGACTGTTAGGAGTTTCTTGATTCTTTGGAGATTGCTACCAGTATTTTTGGTGATTATCACGCACCTTTTTGATTTTTATTCCTTTCTTCTCATTGAGTATACATGAATTCTTATTATATATTTGAATATTGTGTTTTATGGCTTATGAGTAACTAAACTCCATAACTAGGGTTGGTTGGAACCAATAGGCAAATAATAGATAAACCCTAGCTAAATACAATTCTAGAAAGTTGTCTTGCATGTATTAGACTTCTTTCGCTTAGAATCTTTTTAAAAGGATGATCAACGTAGAACTCGCTTATGATACTTGCCGCCGGACAAGGAGGTAGATATAGAAAAGATTATTAACATAGAATTCATGTATACTATCAAAATAGGCTAGTATTGATTGGTTAACGAGTAATAACTCGATCAAATATCAATACGATGCCTTACTATGAGGTACCGATCAGGTTCGGAAAAGCAACACACGTAGCCGACAAGGTGCGGTAGTGAGATTATTCTAGATGCCGGACCAAAGGATTTAGAAATACATAACTTATCACTTTTGGCATGCAATATACTAGGAAGATTGTTATGAGTTGAATTATCAAGTTATGAACCTGTGGGGAACACGTAAACCCAGTTTACTTTGATTTAATTGATTAAAACCCAACTTTGAAAAATGTTAATGTCTCTTTCAATGTTCGTTAGTTTCTTTTTGACTTATAGGAAATACCAACCCCCTTTTTTACATTTTATGTGTTTTTACTTCTAAGGAAGTTTCACCGAACAATAGTAATACAAGTTAAAAGTTAAGTCTAAGACTATTTTTCTCGTGGAACAATCAACCTCACTAGTTGGTATTTACTTGCACGCACACCGTTTACTTCGTATGAGAAGTAAATTTTGAGGGTATCCAACACGAGCCCACCGACGTTGTTCGATAGTGTATGCTTTCCAAGAAATCTAATGGCATGTCACACCCACGTCGGCCGATCGGAAGGCCTGCCTAAGGGCGATGATGCTGAATTTCCTACATCTCCATCGTGTTTGCTTGCTTGCCGCCCAAGGGCGCTGATTGACATGTGACTCTCGACGTCGTCCACCATTGTGCTGCCGCAAGGTACCATGAGGTCATGCCACGCCCGACATCATTTCGATCGTGTGTTCTTCCCAATTACGATTGATGCATTTCATGTCTCCTGATGCGCTTGACCTTTTAATGTGTCCCAAGGCCCTTTTTGCAAGGCAATGCACGTCCCTACGTCTTCCTGGAAATTTGTGCAATCCAAGGGCGATGATGTCATGACAACGCCCCGACGTTTCTCCGCTAGTGTATGTTGTCCCAAGAGCGAATGGCAGCATGCAACGACGTTTGTCTGACTGTGTTTGCTGCCGCAAGGGTAATGATGGCTCTACAAAACCCCCCACATCGGTCCGGATCGTGTGTGGCTTACAAAGGGAATATTGGCAATGCCAACGCCCGCGTCATGATGATGTGTGCTGACCAATGGCTATGATACATGCCCGCTTGAGCGTTGTTCGACCATGTGGTTCTGCCAAAGTGATGATAATATTCCATACTCGATGTTGTCCCGGAAGGTGTAATGATTGCATGCCACGCCTAACGTCGTCGTCCTTTGTGTCCAAGCGAGATGGCATGTGCATTATTCCGACTTCATTCCGACCGTGTGAGCTACCAGGGCGAGATGGCATTCACACCCATGTAGTTCCGGTCGTGTGTGCTGCCTAGTGCAATGGTATGTCATCTAAACAACGCCTAACGTAATCCGATCGTCTGTGCTGTCCAAAGGCGAGATTGCATGCCAGCCTTACATTGTTTTGATTGTGTGTGCTGCCCAAGGACATGTGGGCATGTAACGCCCGATATGCTCCAATCGTTTTCTTTTCTATTTCCAAGGGGATGATACATGCCCGCTCGACGATGTCTCGTCTTATGATTTCCAAGGGCGATGATGGCATTTACGCCCCTACGTCTTCCATCGTTGTATGCTGCCCATGGGCATGGAGACATATCATGGCCCGATGTGTTTTCTAATGTGTGTGCTGTCCAAGGGTGACGGTAATATGCTACGCCGACGGTCATTCGACGACCGTGTATGCTTCGAAGGGCGATGGATGGAATCCACACCCGATTCTCAACCGCGGTGTGCTACCTATGGTGATGATGTCAATGCTAATCCAAACGTATTCTGATCAATGTGTGCTCTGCAAGGCGATATTGGCATGCAGCTCACATCGTCTGACGTGGGGTGTGCTATCCAAGGCCCATGCTAGCACATTTGCCGCAACCCCCGACGTCCTTACGAACCGGTGATAGTCCAAGTTGATGAGTCATGACAACGCCAATGTTGTTCGTCCATGTTATTGTCGAAGGAGATGAACTGGCATTCCTCTGACATCGTCCATCGTGTGTGCTATATCCATGTGATGATGGCATGACATGCCCGACGTCATCCGACAATGTTGGCTGCCAAGGGCAATGATGGCTACCACTCTCGACGTGTTCATCCTCTTGGATGTTCAAGGCCGATGATGGCATCCACTCCCCCAATAGTTCGACCATGTGTGGTTGGTCCAATGGAGCATGACGGCATTCCCCATCCCGACTTCGTCTTACCGGTGTGTGGCTGCCGCGGGTCCCATACGGGCATGCCACACTCGACTTCATCTGACTTGTAGTGATGCCCAGGGCGATGAAGCATGTCATCTCTCTCGATGTCGCAGACCCTTTATTTTGTCCAAGGGCGATGATGGACATGCACTGCTAAAAAATTTCATCCTGACCGTATTGTTCTGCCCCAGACCATGTGGTCATGCGCAAGCACAACTTTCGTCCAACTTGTTTTAATTAAATGTCCAGGGCGATGATGTCAGGCATGCCAGACGTATTAATAGTTTTGTGCTATCCAGGGCGATGATGGGATAGATGCTTGACATCGTTTTGACCATGTGTGTTTCCCAAGGGCGGATGAGACATGTCCCGCGCCCGACATAGTTCGACTGTATTGTGCTCCAAGGGCGATGATTGCATGTCATGCTCAACGTCGTTCAAACCATTTAATTCTTCCCAAGGCCCATGAGGGCAGTGCCACGGCCCGACGTCATCCTACCATTTTGGCATTCCCAAGGGCGATGATGGCATCCACGCCCGACGTCGTCCAATCGTTTGTGGTTTTGTCAAAAGGCAGATGCAAGACCTCCCAACGTTTTTCGACTGAGTTTGTTGCCCAAGGGCAATGATGGCATCTAACGCCTGACATCGTCTGAATGTGTATGCTCCACAAGGGTGATGATGGTATGACATATCCGCATCTACGATGATGTCTGTTGCCCAAGGCGATGATGGCATGCCACGCTTGACGTTGTTTGACTTGTTCTGTCCAAAGCAATAATAACTTGTCTTGCCCGATGTCGTTCGACCGTGTATGCTGCCCAAGGGTAATGATGACATCTAACACCCGACATCGTCCGAACGTGTGTGCTTCACAAGGGCAATAATGGCATGCCACACCCGCGTCTACGATGATAAATTCAGCCCAAGGGTGATGAAAGCATGCAACGCTTGACGTTGTTCGACCGTGTGTTCTGTCCAAATGCCATGATAAAATGCCATGCCCGATGTCGTCCGACGGTGTATGCTGCCTAAGGGCGATGATGGCATGCCACGCCTAACGTCGTTCATCCCTGTGTTTTGTCCAAAGGCGATGATGGCATGCCATGCTCGACTTCATCCGACCGTGTTTGATATCCAAGTGTGAGATTGCATGCCACGCCCAATGTAATCCGACCGTGTGTTGCCTAAGGGCAAGGATGGCATCTAACACTCCGACGTCATCTTATCGTCTGTACTGTCTAAAGGCGATGATGTCATGCCACGCCTGACGTCGTTTGACCATGTGTGATGCCCAAGGGACATGCAGGCATGCCACGCCCGGCGTGGTCTAAACGTGTGTGCTGTCCAAAGGCGATGATAACAGTCCACGATCGATGATGTACAATCGTGTATGCTTTCCAAGGGTGATGATGGCATTTTACACCTGAGGTAATTTGATCGTGTGTGCTTCCCAATGGCCATGCAGGCATATCACTCCCGACGTGGTCTAGTTGTGTGTGTTGTCCAAGGGTGATGGTAATATGCTACGCTGGTGTCGTTCGACCATGTATGCATTCAAAGGGCGATGATAGAATTCCACACCCGACGTCATCCAACTATGTGTGCTTCCTAAGGGTGATGATGTCATGCCAATGTCGACGTAGTCTGATCGTGTGTGCTGTCCAAGGGCGATGATGGCATGCCACACTCAACATCGTATGATCGTGTGTGATACCCAAGGACATTTCTAGCACGCCACGCCCGACGTCGTTCGACCGTGTGATATGTCTAAGGTGATGATGGCATCACACGCCCAATGTTGTTCGTCCATGTGTGTTGTAGAAAAGAGATGATGGCATTCGACGCCTGACATCGTCCGACCGTGTGTGCTGCACAAGGGTAATGATGGCATACCACTCTCGACGTTGTTCATTTGTTTGGGATGTTCAAAGGCGATGATGGCATGCCACGCCCCAAGTAGTCCGACCATGTGTGCTGCCCAAGGGCGATGATGGCATGCCACCTCGACCATGTGTGCTGCCCAAGGTCCATGCGGGCATGGCACGCTCGACGTCGTTCGACCTTGTGTGCTGCCCAAGGGCAATGATAGCATGTCACGCTCGATGTCGTCATACCCTGTATATTTTGTCCAAGGGCAATGATGACATGCCACACTGACTTCCTTCAACCGTATGTGCTGCCCAAGGACAATGCGGGCATACCAAGCACAACGTCGTCCTACTTGTGTTCTGTCCAAGGGAGATGATGGCAATCCATGCCAGACGTTGTCCAATAGTTCTTGCTATCCAAGAGTGATGATGGCATACGATGCTTGACGTCGTTTGACCATGTGTTCTTCCCAAGGGCGATGATGACATGTCATGCCCGACATCGTCCGACTGTATGTGCTGCCCAAGGGCGATGATGGCATGTCATGCTCGACGTTGTTCGACCATTTATGCTTCCCAAGTCCCATGAGGGCATGCCACGCCCGACCTCATCCTGCCATTTGTGCATTCCAAGAGCGATGATGGCATGCCACGCCCCACGTCGTCCAATCGTGTGTGTTGTCCACAGGCGAGATGGCATAAACCTCCCAACGTTTTCCGACCAAGTTTTCTGCCCAAGGGAAATGATGGCTTCTAAAGCCCGACAGTACATAAGGGTGATGATGGCATGACACGCCCGATGTCATCTGATCGTGTTGATTGCTTCACAATTTCATGCTGGGAATTTCTACGCCGAAATCGTCATATAGTGTATTGTCCAAGGGCCGATCTTGTAAAATGTCACGCCTGAAGTTGTCGATAGTGTAGCTTTCCAAGGCCTATAATTGCATGCCAACCCAACGTTTCGTCCGGTCATAAGTGTGATAAGCAATGCTGGCTTGAAATTTCCTACATCGTCGACGGTGTTTGGTGCCCAAGGGAGATGGGTCATTGTGCGGCTCGATGTGTCCAAACCATGTGTGCTGCCCACAGGACAATGCGGTCATGCACGCCCGACATCATTCGATCGTGTGTGCGCCCAAAAAGTACGATGATGGAATGTCATGCCTGATGTCGCCTCGACTATTTATGGTGCCAGGCCTGGGGCATGCCACGCTCGACGTCGTTTTCGCATTTGTGCAATCAAGGGCGTAAATGTCATGACACCCACCCGACGTTCTCGATAGTGGATGTTATCCAAGCAGCTATGGCATTGCAAACCTGCACGATGTTGTCCGACCGTGTTTGTCCCAAGGGTAAAATGGCTTCTAAACACCCAAACATCGCCGATCGTGGTGCTTCACATGGGCGATCTTGGGTATGCCACGCCCGCGTCTATGATTGATGCGTGATGCCAAGGCTATGCTAACATGCCACGCTTTAACGTGTTCGACTATGTTTCTGTCCATAGGCGATGATAATTGCCACAAACACCGATGTCGTAGACGGTGTAGTGTTGTGCAAGGGCGATGATGCATGCCACGCAACGTCTTTCGTCCTTGCTGTCCAAAGGCGATGATGGCATGCATGCCCGACTTCATACCTTACAGTGTGAGCTATCCAAGGGCGAGATGGAGTGCCACGCCCCAAGTAGTCCGACCATGTGTGCTGCCCAAGGGAGATGATGGCATGACACGCCCGATGTCATCCGACCGTGTGTGCTTCACAAGGTCCATGCGGGCATGGTACGCCCGACATCGTCCGATCATGTGTGTTGTCCAATGGCGATGTTAACATGACACGCCCAAAGTTGTTCTATCGTGTATGCTTTCCAAGGCCTATAATAGCATGCCACACCCAACGTCGTCCGGTTAAAAGTGTTGCCTAAGGGAGATGATGGCTTGAAAAATGCCCCGACTCGTCCGATGTAGTTGCGCCAAAGGGCGACTGATGTCATGTGACTCTAGGACGTTCGTCAAACATGTTGTGTTACCCAAGGACCAGGGGCATGCTGTGCCCGGAATCATTCGATCGTTGTGCTGCCAAGTACGATGATGCATGTCATGCCCGATGGGTTCGTTCGACCAATTATGCTGCCAAAGGCCCATGAGGGCACTGCCATGACCCGACGTCGGTTCAAGCATTGTGTCAATCCAAGGGCGATGATTGTCATGACACTCCCGACGTTGTTCCGATAGTGTATGTGATCCAAAAGCAAGATGGCATTGCATGCCCGACGTTCGTCCGACCGTGTTAGCTGCCCAAGGTAATGATGGCATAACAACCCGACATCGTCCGAAAGTGTGTGCTTAACCAATGTGCGATATTGGGCATGCCCGGCCCGCGTATATGAGATGCGTTGATTCCCAAGGCGGATGATAGCATTGTCACGCTTGAAGTTGTTAGACTATGTGTTCTCTCTAAAGGCGATTATATATGCCACGCCCGATGTCGTCACCAATGTATGCTCCCAAGGCGATGATGGCATTGCCACACCTGAAAGTCGGTTAGTCCGGGTCCAAAGGAGATGATGACATGACATGCCCGACTTCATCCGACGTGTGAGAGCTACAAGGGCATAGATGGCATGCCCACGCCCAATGTAGTCGGTGACGCTGTGTGCTGCCTGTCACACCCCTTTTCTCCTCAATATTTTATTTTTATTGTTTCGAAAAAAAAGAGTTTTTCCAAGTTAAAGATGACATTTTGAAAGAGGATAATTATTATCAGAGTCGCATTTGGAATTGAGTTTGGGTTCCAGTCACCTTTTTAAATCCGTTATCGCAAAAGGGAAATTTAGACTTTATTTTTTAGTGGTTTGCGAACTTAGAAATTCGGGTAAGGACTTCTGTTGGACCGAGGGAAGGTGTTAGGCATCCCTCGAATCCCGTGGTTCTACCACGGTCGCTGATTAAATTGATATGAGTTGACTTAATTTGGATATTATATTATTTAAATTTAATAATAAATTTATATACCAAATTTATTGTAACTTATTGAAACTGACTAATTATTGAAAGATCTTATTTTTTCAGGGTTCCGTCCATTAATTTTAAAACTTGAAAAATCATTTATGTTAGGTTATTTTTATTAACATTTGTTGGGTATTTGTGTGTGGGTCATATATCCTACTATTAGATATATAGATATGGAGAGATATATAGATATATATATAGGAGAGAGTGTATATATAGGATAGACATACATACAGACAGTAATTGATGTATATAAATTCTAATATTTTGAAAGTAGAATTATATAGGAAATATCTTTTAGTGTTTGAGTAATTTTAGGATTATTTTTTTTTTGTGAACATTTTTAAATAAGAGGTTTAAAATTTTAAGAGGATTACAGTTTAGTTTTACACCAAAGGAGAAAATTTTATTTTTATGTTCACGTTTTTTTGTAATCTCTGTGTTATATTTTGTTATCTTTTTTTATTTTATAATTATAAGTATAATTTTTAATTGGGGTGACATTCTTGTTTTAAACTTACTTCGTTTATCTTTTTTTTTACTTTATATTTATAAAAAAGAATACGTTTTTGTTACAGTTTTTTATATTATTTTATTTTTATTGTCTTCTTATTGTTTTTTTTTAAATTTCTGTTTTTTTTTTATTTTTTTATTATTTGATAAAATTAATCTTCTATCCTTTTTTTTATTTTTTAAATAATTTTTGTTACCTTTTTTTACGATCTTTTTTCATTCATTTTTTTAAATTTATTTTTTTATATATTTTTTTCTGCTTCTCTCTTCTTTTTTTTTTTTTTTTTTTTCATTTTTCACGTTTTTTTTATTTTCTGTTTCTTTTTTATATATAAAAAATTCTGTTATTTTTTCCCCTTTTTTGTTTTTCTCTTTTTTGTTGTTTGTGGTTTTATGCTTTCTTGTTTTTGTTTTTTAATTATTATTTATAAAAAAATATTCTTTTGTTTTCTTTATACCATTTCTCAAATTTTATTTTTTTTATTATTAATTATTTATAGTAATAATCAATATTTATCATGAATCTTCTAGATGAAATTACAATTCATTTAGATAAAAAAAAAATTACTAAGTATTTATATATTCTCTAATTAACAAGTCTAAATAATTCAACAAAAATCTTCTAAAGGGAAATTAGACGGAAGAAAGATATATTAATCTATTTAAATTCAACAATTCAATATCATGAAGCAACATAAATTGCAAAATCTATCTAAAAAACATAATAATAATAATAACGTAACAATAATCAATAAAATACATTTGATTTGAAGTATTTCATGCTATTGGAATCAACTTTTCATTGAAGTAATATTATTTAAATCACGCGAGAATTTATAGTTACCTTGCTACGAAAATTGATACCACAAAAGCGAGTTGTTATCACGAGTCGGAGCATGAGCAAATCTGTAACTCTAACTAATTCTCACAAGCAATTAAACTCGTTGTTTGTTTTCTTTGTGTTTGCTTGTTTTTTTTTTTCTTTTAAGTCTATCAATCCCAGTTTCTGTGTGTTCTCTATATTTCTCTCTGTATAATTTTTTACCTCTAGCTTTTCCTCTGTATCCTCTCTGTATCCTCTCTGTATTTCTCTCTGTCTTTCTCTCTTTTCCTCTGTATCCTCTCTGTGTTTTCTCTCTGTCTTTCTCTCTTTTCCTCTGTCTCTTTTTTTCAACTGAACGTGTTTTTACAATAATTTTGGCTGAGAGTCTGGTGCTAATTAAAAGGAACGTAATAGAGTGGGATTAGGATTTAATTTGAAATATTGTTGAGGGAATTGGGGTTGATATAAGTATATAAAATAAATAAATAATAATAATAGATAATTAACAAAACAAAACAAAAAAAGTTGTAAAGTTGTAAAACAACACGTCCAAAAGAGAGAGAAAAAATTAAACTAAAAAACTAACTAAATGGATGAGATTTTTAGTAAATTAAGTTAGGAAGTGAGAATAATTAGTATACGGTTAAAACAATTCGAAAATCTTTAGGACTCTCTTTTCTTTTTTTCTATACTTTTTCATAATATTTCTAAATTATAGTATTTTTAGACGAGATAAATTAACAAAATAATCTTAAATTCTCAACTTCTATTTTATCAAAAAAAAATTTAGTAAATATAATTGATTATTGTAATTTTTTATTACTGTACAATTATTATTATTATTATTTGATTTTATTTTAAATATAACCCCTTTTAAATTGATGTTAACTATATTATGTTTTGGTAAAAAATTAGGTGTTCACAGTATGCCCCTCTTTGCTTGAAAAAGGAAGAGTTTGCATGCAAAGACTTGTGGAAACAATGTGACTAATTTTTAATGAAATATTTATGGCAAAAATGTGAAAAATTTATAATAGAGAAGAGGTTTGACTGTGGTCTTAAACTTTTTAAAACATACTATCCTAAGTGATGATAAGGAGTCAGACCGTAGTTCTAAGAGTTAGGTAGTCGAGTGAGGGTTTTGTCGACGATTCAAGTTCGTAGCTAAAACTATTACATAAAAAAAAACAAAATGCAGAAGGAAAGATAGGAAATCCTTCTACTCGATGTGCTAAGTTCTTCATTGATTCTCAGATTATCGCTTCACCCTCTTGGAGGTTCATCGATTCAGCCCTTTGTTGAAACATTGAGTTTAAGAATGTGAAACTTCATGGGACTGCTTCAGCTATGAAGTTTTCGCATGAATTCTTGGCAAACTTATTTCTAAAGGAGAAATTCTTTTATTTTTTGAATGTAAAATTTGTGTACTATTTAGAAACCTGCACCACAAAATAAATTCTGCCTGTTTGCACTAGAAAATTTTGTGAGATTGATGTAAAAGCGATAAAAGTCTTACTAATAATAAAATAAAATGTGATAGCCTATCCAAATGATAAAAAAAAAAGCCAAAAGGGAGTTTGGTACCCAATTGACAATCAGGGTTATTGGCTTGTGAAGACATGAAAAAAGAAATGGGGTATATTGTGCCCTATACGCAACCCATGGGTATTGTGCCCTCTGAATCACATATAAAATAAAAATAGGGTTATTGTGACCTATATGCAACCCATTGGGTTTATTGTGCCCTGTGAAGAACAAATGATAGGGGTTATTGTGACCCAATATGCAATTCAAGGTTGTTGTGCCCTCTAAAGACATGAAAAATAAAATAGGGGTTATGTGCCTATATGAAACAAGGGTTATTTTGCCTTGAAGACATAACAAAATGATAGGCGGTATTTGCCCTATATGCATTAAGGGTTATTGTGCCCTATGAGAAATTCAACAAAATGATATGGGGGATGGTACCCTATATGCACTCCAGAGGGTATTGTGCCCTATGACACATAAAAAAAATTATAGGGGTTTTGTTGCCCCTATATTGCAATTCAGGGGTTATTGTGCCCTTGTGAAAGGACATGAAAAAATGATAGGAGTATTGGCCTATAGGACAATCCCGGGGTTATGTGCCCTGTGAGACATGAAAAAATTTATAGGGGTTATTGTGCTCATCTCAATCCAAGGGTTATTGTACCTTGTGAAGACATGAAAAAATAGGATAGGGATTATGGTTCCTATATGCAAACAGGGGTGATTGTGCACTGTGAAGACATGAAAAAAAGGCTAGGGGTTAGTGTTGCCTATATCCAACCATGGGTTATTGTGCCCTGTGAAGACATAAAAAAAGATTATTGGGGTTTTGTGCCTATATGATCAGGGGTTATTGTGCCCTGTGAAGACATGAAAAATTAGGATTTAGGTTATTTTTCCCTATATGAAACCAGGGTTAACTGGTGCCCTGTGAAAACATGAAAAATAGGATAGGAGTTATTGTGCCCTATTAAAACCAGTGGTTATTGTGCATGTGAAAAATGATGAAAATTAAAATTAGGGGTTATGTGCCTATATGCAACCGGGTTATTGTGCCCTGCTGAGACATGAACAAAATGATAGGGGTTTGCTGCCCTATATGAAATCCAGGGGTTATTGGTGCCCTGTGAAAAGACATGAAAAAAAATTTATCGGGGTTACTGTGCTCTATATGCAATCAAAGGGTTATGTACTTGTGAAGAAATGAAAAACAGGAATGGGGGTTATGTTGCCCTCTATATGCAATACAGGGGTTATTGTGCCATGGGAAGACATGAAAATAGGATAGGGGTATTGTGCCCTAATCAACCAGGGTATTGTGCCCTGTTGAAAGACATAAAAAAAAATTATTGGGTTGGTTATTGTGCCTAATGCATTCAGGGTGTTTTGATTGCCCTGTGAAGACATGAAAAATAGGATATGAGGTATTTTTCCCTATATGCAACTAGGGGTTACTTGCCCTGTGAAAACATGAAAAATAAGGATAGGGGTTATGTGCCCTATATGAAACCAGAGGTTTATTGTGCCTGTGAAAATGAAAAGTAAAATAGGGATAAGGATTATTGGCCCTATATGCAACCAGGGGTATTGGGCCCCTTATGTGAAGATATGAAAATAAGGATAGGGGTTATTGTGCCCTATTTGCAACCGGGGTATTGTGCCTGTGAAGATATGGAAAATATAGGAAGGGGTTATTGTGCCCTATCAACAATCCCCATGGTTATTGTGCCTGTGAAAATATGAAGAAGTAAAAATAGGGGTATTGTTCCTATATTTCAACCAAGGGTTATTGTGCCTGTAGACATGAAAATATAGGCTAGGGGTTTTGGGCTCTATATGCAACCAGGGGTTATTGTGCCCTGTGAAGACATAAAAAAACTTATTAGGGGTTATTTGTTGGCCTATATGCAAACAAGGGGTGTTGTTCCCTGTGAAGACCTGAAAATATGGAGAGAGGTATTGTTGCCCTATATTGCAACCGGGTTATTGTGCTTTGTGGAAGATATGAAAAATATTGATAGGGTTATGTGCCATAGATGCAACTAGGGGTTATTGTGCCTGTGAAAATATGAACGTGTGAGAGTAAGGGTATTTTTTTACTTATTATTTATGATTTTAATGGTATTTTATTTGTATTAGAATCGCCCAATTTAAAAATAAATAAAAATGCCCCAGATGTTAATAATTAAAAAAAGTAATCTTTTTTATTGTTTTCTTTTTTTTCATAGTATATGAAGAGCAGAGACAAGGATTCAAAAAACTGACCATCGCGGCGTTTAGGTCTATCGCAATTCTTTCATGATTGTCTTTATAGCTCATTTTGCTATAACTTATATCTTTATTGTGCTCACGCCAAGACGGAAGTCATCATTTGATTAAATGGTGTCATTCATGCTTTTTACCAAGTAGAATTCTTATATTTTTGCTATCGTCTTAGGGTTCTCGTGAGAGGTTCACGCAAAGACCCTCTTATTTTTTTTTTTTTTTTTTTTTGGTTATACTATAGGCTACAATTGTCATGTTTCACCCTTTGGACGATTTAAAATAGCATGATCTTATTTATTAAGTGATTGGAACCCGAACCTCAATGAAGGTGGCTGGGCATACGTAATCCTCTTAGGAAGCAGGGCCAAAAGATTAGTTACATAATAAATTTTTTTTCGTTTTATTTTTTGTAGAAATATACTGGAAAATTGGAAAAAAAAAGAATTAGTCATGTTTGATAAGCTTTGACTTTAGTGGTACCAACAATTGGTATTATACATATGAACTACATTCAACGACTTTCAAATAAATTTGAGGTCAACTTTGAGTAATTTATTATAGTTTCAAATTGAGAGTCTTAAATATATTTAAGTAATTACAAGATCACTTTTATCTTGCCAAAATAAGAGATAGAATTATCGATCCTAATGTGCTTCAAAATGACTCTTGTAATAGATGACAAGTCCTTCTTCACACAATATAATAATTTAGATCGTAGGACATTTTGGAAAGTCACTCACCACTCAGGAAAGATATTCATGCATGAGAGTAAGATACCAAATGCTGGCCCCCATGTAAGCATCCACTAATATGAGAACATAAAAAAGAGATCAAATAGGACTGTCATTGCTTGTAATGTAGTCTATGGAAAGGTAGGATATTCATTTGAGATAAAGTGATATTTCCTCCTTAGCATTCCACACGATGTTTTTGATATTTTGTTTTCATTTTGCATTTGACTTTGTTGTCTGGTAAGGTCTTTTTCCTTTTTTTTTCTTCATTTTTTTGATTTATTCTTCCTTTTTGTTGGAGGAGATTGTTTGTTTCATTTTCCATTCTATCTTTTTGGACATATGGTCTTTTTTTAAATTGTACTCAACTTAGGTCTTGAGGTTATATTGATAAACATCAAAGGTATATGCTAAGATGTGATGATTCAAAATAAAAACGTTCGGGTCCAAAATGGGCGTTCTGTAGATAAAGGTATTTGGTAGGCTTGAAAGGCACCAATCGATTCAAAAAAAGCCTATAATTCTTTCTCAAGTTAAATGTTGCTCAAAATTTTGTTTTCTAACCCAATATGCGGCCCAAGTTCTAGATCAGACAAAATCATGACTTTGAATTTTAGTCTAAAGCTCACCACCACAATTGCCATTTGAAACAATGAGGTCACAGTTATTTTATCCATAACTTTAAACAAGATGATGATAATTCTTTCAAGTATGACATTAAATGTATTGAGAGATGCCAATAGAGAGTCTAAGGCACAACACGTTAATCTTTTGTCTTCCAAAGTTTAACACTGTTTTTTTTTTTTATACATAATCCTAAGAATATTTTTACCAACCAAGTCAAAGAAAAAAATCTATTTTTTTGCCCTAGTTTATGTGACTAGAATTTTTAGGATTTTGTTCTCGGTTGGACCGAACCTCACAATAAGGTTGCCTACGTAACTTGTTAAAACAAGAATCAGGTCTAGCGTAGTATGTTGAATCCTAACACAAATTTATATATATATATATATATATGAGAATTTAGAGAGTTTAAAAGGTGGTTGATTTGTGAGGAGAGTTGGCATCTCATCAATATAATACAAGATCAAAACGGAAAGAGGAACAGGAAAATGATACGTAAAGACGGAAACCAAAGTCAGAAACTGACAGACGCACAACCAATGGGTGCGCACAATGGTACCTTATAGAAGAGGTGAAAATGTTAAGAAAACAGATGAGAAAAATGTACGAAGCTTGGATGATATGGGCAACGTTCCCTCCACCTTCAATTCGAGAATATTTGAAATCGAATAAGCCCAGTCCCATCCGGAGTACAACAAGTGACCCAGTTTATCCACCTGGATGTGGACCCTACATTAACACTCTAATACTTACGGAACTTCCTAGAAACCCTGTGTTAAAACCACAATGATTGAATAATCACTTTTCATGCCTATGTCTAAACTAATACAATCCTCAACGACCAATGTTACAAAAAATCCAATGATGACCCTATACTCAAAGATCAATACGGCCAAAGGGGTCAGCCCATAAATAAAATTGTAATGTTCCTAACTCTTACCACCACCAATACAGTGTCTCCCGTTGAAGTGAGAGGGGCAGCGACAAACATATTAAGACTAAGGAACATGAAGAAATTGCAGAAAAATGAGGAGGAGTTTGGAAACAAAACATAAGGGAATATTGCACTGGTCTGGGAGGACACAAAAGTGTCTCATTTAGGACTTGTGCATTGTTTCCAAATGTTCACTTGCCTCTGCGCTCAAAAACTCCAAATTTTATTTATACATATAATGGTCAGGCGATCAGGGATCATTTGAGAAGAGTGAAGATCTGTAATCAGTGTTCTTTTTTGGAGAGGAGCCGGAGGACAAGAAGAACTTCTATGGCTTCTTTGGAAGAAGTTTAACGGTGCGTAGCATTCATAATGGTTTTTTTATCGATCAGGACATGTATCATGGCACGTTTGGGATGATATGGCCAAGTTTGTCCAACAATTTCAATACAATATCATATTATTCCCGATCGCAACTCCTAGCAAATATGAAAAAAAAGTCATCAGAAACTTTAGGGATTAGGCCATAAGATGGAGGAGCAGGCGGGCTAGAGTCAAACCGCGATGAAAGACTAGGAGTTAATTGATGTTTTCTTCAGGGATCAAGAACCTGACTACTTTCAGGGTTCTTCTCGCCGCAATGGGGCAAGCCTTTTCGACGAAGCGGAATAAGATCGGGAGAACGGAAATGGTACAGAATGGGCATAAAATTCGGGTAAGATTGTGAGTCAAGCATCCATTAGAGCTACCCATAAGCAATACAAAGTGGATCCGGTAATTTTACCAATAAAAAAAAAGAAAGGGGAAGGGTCCATGGAGGCATCTGGATCAAGAGTGCTCAAAGGCAGAAACAATCCTTATTGTCAGTCCAATAAGAACACTATAATTCTCTGACATATTACCAGTACCAATATGCCAGTATCAATACAAAGGAATATGTCAGGACCTCCTTCGCTACCAAACAATGGCGGGGGCTTGCGCCCACAGCTTCTCGCCTATAACAAAAAAATTTCCAGGCGCACATATAATCCACCGTCCCGGACAAAAATATACGAGTCGAGAACAGGTCAAAAAAAATTTTTACCCCAATTGGGGAATCATATACGAAGTTGTTACGGAAAATTGATACAATTGTGACGGAGTTGAACCTGTCAATCTGTACGGTTGTCAATCCAAAGCTAGAGGTTTTGATCCGACTGTTATAATCTGAGTATCATGCCCAACGCTCCAGGACATAGCACAGAGATTGTTGGACCCTAAAAGAGTCATGAGGAAAATGGAGGAAAGGTAAATCGAGGGTACGCAGTGAGGAAGCACCGAATGTCCCAAAAACCACTCCCTGCTCATAATATGAGCGTGTTGTGGGGAGGTTGGCGTCTTTTGAAGATATGAGCAAACAAGTAGAAAAAAGTGGAAAAGCCAAGGTTTCCAAAAGAAGAGGTCTCGTATCGTTTTAGAACCCATACAAAGGGCACCGATAATTGTAAAGTGCGCGTTGAATTTTGGGAAACTCGAGGAACTAGGTTGGTATGTCCCTAAGTTATAAAAATCGGAAGCCGTACCATTGAATGGACACTAAAGTCTACATTACGGGTAAATTTTTCAACGTTTTGATCAAAATCAAGAAAGTATGAAAAAATCCAGTTGTGAGGTACAAATTGCCAGCAAACGTTTGTTTTTTTTGCCTATCACAAAACACCAAGTAGTTCGGGAATAAACAAAAGTTCATCGTACTCACAAGGGAAAAGGAGATTGTCGAAGAAAAAAAGAAGCAAGAATCTTAACTCGTTCCGGAAGATGTAGCTCGGGAAGAAATTAAGAGGGAACAAACAAATCAAAGAACAATTAGTTGTCGATGAAAATTGTGAACAAACCAGTCATTGAGAAAGATGCCTGAGAGTTTCTGCGTAGATAAAGATGAGAAGCTTGCCCTTAGCTTTATTTGTTATAGATCAGATTGAGGAAGGGAAAATGCCTGCTCTCAAATTTATTGATTGTCATTTACACATTACATTCTAAAGAACATTAGCTGAAGTGTTACCGAATTTTAATGAGGCACATATATCAGAAAATATTACACTAGGTCACTTGGAAAACATGCAATCAATTTTGGTAAATAGCATCATTTCACTGATGATGAGTGCCTGGCAGGATATGGACAAATTAGGGCTCTACATTTAACGTGAACTGTGAAGACACACTATGTGAAGAGAGTCCTGGTCGATGGAGGATGAGGTGTAGACATATGCCCTCTTGTCCATCTACAAGCTGAAAATTCAAACACTGAGAGGATTCGTACTAAACAATGTTTGTGTAAGGGAATTTGATGGTTTGCAACAGGGATATTCTTCGTGAAATATACTTAATGGTACAATGACCAGCGAGTCGCCCATCGTACGCCCCTTTTTTCTCTCAATATTTTTATATTTTTATTTGTTTCAAAAGAAAAGAGTTTTCCCAATTAAAGTGAAATTTGAAAAGGGATAATTATTGATATCAGTAGTCGCCACTGGAATTGAGTTTTGGGGTTCCCAAGTCTACCTTATTTAAATCTCTAATCAAAAGGAAATTTGATTCTATTTTTTATTGGTCTGCAAACTAGAAATTCGGGTACGGAATTATGTTGGACGAGGGGAAGGTGTTAGGCATCCCTCAAATCTCGTGGGTTATAGGCACGGTTGCTTTATAACTTTGATAGGCTGACTTAATTTTGGGAGATATTATATATTTATAATAAATTTATTGCCAAATTTATTGTTTAAATTATTTGAAACTGATTAATTTATTCTGAAAAGATCTTATTTTTTGTTCAGGGTCACGGTTCCAAATTTTTTAAACATTGAAAAATCCATTTATTTTAGTTTATATCCTAATCTACAAGTTATAAAATTGATATTTATTTTTTTTAGGAAAAACTAGGCCCAGAAAAGGTTAAACTTATTAAATACAAATAATAAATGCATCGAAAAGTCAGATTAAATACAACTGGATGATACCAATGTTCTTTCAATATTTTTTATAGCAAGAAACATTTTTATTCCTTTTTCTGAACATTCATAAATTTTTTAAAAATAAAAAAATACAACATGAATCAAATATTGGATTCTATTCAAAAAAAACTTCATATATTATTATAAACATCAAATTTCATACAACATTCTATTAATTAATTCGAGAATTTGAGTTACCTCGAGTGCGAAAAAATGGATACCTCAAAAACAACTTGCTACAATCTAATGGATTTCCAAAGTTAATAATTGTTAATTAAAATCAAAGAGCCGCAAGGACTGAAAATCGCGAACAAAAAACTCAGATTTACCACATAAAATTCACTTTTTTCACTCTTTTGTTTTGCTCTCTATGCTTTCTTGAATTTCTCTCTTTTCCTATTTCATTTACTATGTATATATGAGTTCTACTATATTCTCTCTGTATATTTTGTTAAATCTATATGTACCACACGGAACGAACTGTCGCATGCCGCCCTTCCCTCCCACCCCCCCCCAACCCCAACCCCCCGAAACCCACCCCGATACGTTAACCACCTACCGAAAACACCCAAACCAACACCGCCCGCACCGACCACAAAAAAACCACATTCCCTCAGACAGAGGGGGCAAAACAACCCCACCACACCCTCCCACCCCCGCCACTACCGATGCCCCGGCCCCCCGGTACCCCCCAAGGAAGCCACCCCCACCCCACCCCACAACCCCGCGACCACCCCGATACCACCCCCGACACCACCCACCCAGCAAATCGGCAAACGCCGACAAACCACGAAGAGACGTGTCATCCAAACAAGTCAACACACCCGCCAGAACCCCGAAACAGCCAAGCCCACACCCCGCGCCCCAACGCCCCGAGCCACCCCCACCAAACAAACCCATATACCCAACACACCACACATACCCCCCCACATACCTCCTAACCGCACAACACCCACGATCCCACCACATCAATAACGGAGAATCACAACCCCCTCCCCAAACATACCCAGCACAGACCATAGCCTAACCGCCACCCCCACCTCCCCAACCCCCGCCACCAGCAAGCACCCGCCGACGCGCGAGCAAGAACGGGTCGCCGCCACCCACAGGCCCCAGGCCCTCGAAATCCCCCACCACATGCCCCTCACCCCGACGATTCCACACTCCACAAGTCAGCCCAACCACGCACCGGACACCCAACCAAACACCACCCACACCGAAACAGCGGCACGAATATACAACCATCAGGCCACATCAGCGGGCCTCCCCCCCCCCCCATCCCCCGCAAGACACACTGAACCCCCCCCCACCACACCCCAAAAACATTTGCGCATCCACTCCAAACCCACGACACAACACAAACCGCCCCCCCCCCCCATAGCCCCCCCCCCCATAGCCAAGAACCCCTACACCATAGAAGGCCCCACGCAAACCCCGCCCCCCCGTATCGCAACCGACCCACAAGCAGCCCGAACCACCCCCTCCACAAGCCCGGCACATTTCCGCCGAAACCCCCCCCCAGCCCTACAACGGCCCCCAGAGATGACATGGCCTAAATTGTGACACCCAACACCTGCCCCCACTGCACAAGCTCCCGTACCAAACGACCCCGACGCCCACGACCTCGCCCAGCACACCCACAAAGCGGAACCGACACCCACACCAAGAAGACAACCTTACGCCCCACCCTACACACCCTCCACCCGAACCACGCTAGCAGCACGAAAACTACCTCTCAATCCACCACCGCCGATTACCCACTACAACCGAGAGCGCCCCTCAATCACCCACTCGAACAGTAAGCGCCACAGCCGCGGTCACAGACCCCACGCGCCCCCTATAGGACGTCCACGCGGAGAGACAGCAACAACCATATACCCCCAACACAGAAATCTCCAAATCCGCCTCCTCACACCGGACCCCAGTACCCCCAATACCCCCCCCCAACCCCCCCCGGCCCCACGAATCCACCCAATACCCCACCCCCCGAGTCACACACAGACACCCCCGCCTCCCTCCCCGGCCGCCCCGCAGACACCCACCGACTAGGATCACCCACCCGCGCGACAGAACCATCCCTCCCCCACTGAGAGAACAACGCCCCGACACGACCCCGACTGCCCCGGCGACCTTAACCTCGCCATTGGCACCCCGACCGGTAGACTGCCCCGGCGCGGGAGTTACCCCCACTCCGCCCTCTGGGCGATCTCCTTGTCTCGCCCTTTCTGTGTTCTGTTTTACTTATTTTTCAATTTCAACTGAAAGTGGGTCTTATTTAATATATTTGGGTAGAATATGGTGCTAATTAAAGGAACGTAGTAGAGTGGGATTAGGATTTCATTTGAAATATTGTTTGAGGAAAATTATGGTTGAGAAATAATTAACTAATATCCTACTAAATAACAATAATAGGAATAATTTTTGGGAGGTGAGGTTATTAAGATAAGGGGAAGGTATTTGAATATTTAGACTCTTTTGTTTTTTTTTCCATTATTTTTAAACTAATTAAAAGGTTGAAGATTAAAACAAATGTACTACAAATTCATCAATTTATTATTAAAGTAATTTACACAATTTATTTATTTTATTATTTCAATTAACGTTTTTTAAATGGGTGTGAAATCTTTATATTTTGGTAAAAAATTAGGTTGGGTTGTTCACAGTTGTCCCTCTGTTGCTTGAAAAATAAAGAAGTTTTCATGCAAAGACTGAGAACAAGTCGACTAATTTTTTACTGGAAATATTTATGGAAAAAATGTCTAAAATATATAATAGAGAAGAGGTTTGACTATGTCCAAACTTTTAAAAAACTAACCTATCCTAAGTTGAATGATAAAGGAGTCAAGCGTATTCCACTGGTGGTGAGTGAGGTTTTGTCGAGATTTCCGGTTCGTAGCTCCATCTATTACATAAAAAAACAAATGCATACGGAAAACATATGAATTCTATCCACTCCGATAGTGCTTAAGTCTTCCATTTTGGTTCTCAGATATCGCTGCACCCTCTTTGGTAGGTTCATCGATCCGCCTTTTCTCTGGGACATCTGAGTTTAAGACTTGAAACTTCATGACTTGAATTTCAGTTACTGACGTTCTCCGCATGATATTCTTGAAAACTTATTTTCTTGAAAGGATTCATTCTTTTATTTTGTTGAACTCTAAAGGTGTGGACCTATGTAGAAACCTGCACACAAAACAAACTTTTCTGCCTAGTTGCACATAGAAATTTTGGGAGTTATGATGAAATCTATAAACGTCTATACAATAATAACAATTAATGTTTTTGTAGCTATACAAAATGTAAAAAAAAAGGCAAAAGGGAGTTTTGTACCCAAAGTTGGAAATCAGGGGTAATTGTGCTTTGTGAAGACATGAAATAAAATAGGGGTTATTGTAGCCCGATAAGCACCATGGTGTTATTGATCCCTCTGAAGACATAAAAAATAAAATAGGGCTTATTGGGCGCTATATGCAACAGGGGTTGATGGTGCCTTGTGATGAAAATGATAGGGGTTATTATGCCCTATATGCAATAAAGGGGGTGTTGTGCCTCTGAAGGACATGAAAAGAAAAATAAGGGTTATTGTGCCCTATATGAAACCAGGGGTTTATTGTGCCCTGTGAAGACCTAACAAAATGATAGGGGTTATTATGCCTATATGCAATCAGGGGGTTATTATGCCTGTGAAGACATAAAAACAAACTTATATGGGTTATTGGCCGCCTAATGCAATCCAGAAGTTATTGTGCCCGGTGAACAGATAAAAAAATGATGGGCGTTAGGTGACCTATATGAAATCGGGTATTGTGCCTATGTGAAGAACATGAAAAAAAGGTAGGGTGTATGTACCCTATATGCAATCCGGGGTTATTGTGACGTGTTATGAACGACATGAAAAAAAAAATCGATAAGGGTTATTGTGCCCTATCAGGCATCCAGCGGTGTTATTTACCTGGTGAAGACATGATTAAATAGGAAAGGGGTTATTGGCCCCTTATGCAAGCCAGGGTTATTGGGCCCTTTGAAGAATGAAAAATAGGATAGGGGTTATTGTGCCCTATATGCAACCAGGGGTTATTGTGCCCTGTGAAGACATAAAAAAAATGATAGGGGTTATTGTGCCCTATATGCAATTCAAGGGTTATTGTGCCCTGTGAAGACATGAAAAATAGGATAGGGATTATTCTGCCCTATATGCAACTAGGGGTTATTCTGCCCTCTGAAAACATGAAAAATAGGATAGGGGTTATTGTTCCCTATATGCAACCAGGGGTTATTGTGCCCATTGAAGACATGAAAATATAGGATAGGGGTTATTGTGCCCTATATGCAACCAGGGGTTATTGTGCCCTGTGAAGATATGGAAATAAAGTATAGGAGTTATTGTGCCCTATATGTAATCCAGGGGTTATTGTGCCTTGTGAAAATATGAAATGTAAAATAGGGTTATTGTGCCGTATATGCAACCAGGGATTATTGTGCCCTGTGAAGACATGAAAATATAGGATAGGGGTTTATGTACCCTATATGCAACCAGGGGTTATTGTGCCCTGTGAAGACATAAAAAAAAAAGATAGTGGTTATTGTGCCCTATATGCAACAAGGAGTTATTGTGCCTTGTGAAGACATGAAAATATAGGATAGGGGTTATTGTGCCCTATAGCAACCATGGGTTGTTGTGCCCTGTGAAGATATGAAAATATAGGATAGGGGTTATTGTGCCCTATTTGCAACTAGGGATTATTGTGCCCTTGAAAATTTGAAAAATAGGATAAGGGTTATTTTTTTTACTTATATTATTATTATTTAATGTTATTTTATTTTTATTAGTATATTGACCAATTTAAAAATAAAATAAAATGCCCCAAGTTTTATTAAGATAAAAATAATCTTTTTATTGTTTTTTCTTTTGCATATCTATAGGAGAGAAAAGGATTCAAAAACATGGTACCAGGCGGTTTTGTCTCTAGGGATTACTTGCCATGATTTTTGCTTTATAGTCTTTCAGCCTAATAACTTATTTCTATCTTGATGTGCTCATGCCAAGACGGAGGAATGTCATCATTTTAAATGGTGTCATTCGTGATCTTTACCAAGTAGACCTCTATATTTTTACTGTCGTTGTTATGGTTCTAGTGAGATTTTCATCCTAAGACCCCTTTTTTTATTTTTTTTATTTTAAATTACTATAGGATACAATGTCATTTCAACCCTTGGAGTTTAAAATATCATGATCATTATTTTATGGAGTGATTGCGACCAAACCTCAAGAAGGGCTGCCCCTTACGATCCCCCCCCCTCTTAGGAATCAGGCTCGAACGGTTCAAAAAAAGTATTTTTTTAGAAGTACAACTGGAAAAATTGAGAAAAAGAATAGTTCATGTTTGATAATGCTTTCCTTAGTTAGGGTACCAACAATTAGTATTACGCATATGAACTACATTGAACTAATTTCAAATAAATTTGAAGTCCACCTTGAAGTTAATTTTATATAGTTTCTAATTGTATCTCAATATCTTAAGTACTTACAGTCAATTTATTTGTCAAAATTAAGGGATAAATTATTTGTGTCCTCTTATTTTCAAATGCACTCTGTGAACAATATGAAAGTCCTACTTCACACAATATATTAATTTTAGATGTAGAACATTTGGACAGCACTCACACTCAAAAAAATATAATGCATGATAATTAAGAGACCATATTGCTTGCCCTCATATAAGCATCAATAAGATGATAACATTAAAAAATAGATTCAAAGGAGGACTTCATTTGGCTTGTAATGTAGTATTAGGGAAAGTTAGGAGTAGGTATTCCATTTGGATTAAAGTGACAATTTCCTTTTAGAAAATTTGCACCAATCTTTTAATATTTTTTATTTTTGCATTGCGTTTGTTTTGATAAGTTTTTGTTCATTATGTTCTCTTTATTTTTTTATTTCATATCCTTTGTTGTTGGAGATTTTTTTTTCATTTGTCATTCTATTTGTTTGGACATATTTGGCTTTTTGACATTGTTACCAACTGAAGGTCTTTGATATTAGTAGATATGTCATAGTGCGCTCAAGGAGGTGAGTAAATGGGAGTAGAGTAGTGCATTTATACACTCAAAAAGGGAATGCTAAGATGCAGGTATTCAAATAAAAAGCTTTCAGAGTCAACAATGGGAGTTCTGGGGATAACATGTCATTCGGTAGGCTTGAAATGGAAAGGCACAATCGATTCAAAGAAAGCTATATAATTCCTTTCTCAAGTTAAATGTGGCTCAAAATTTTGTATCAACCAAACATTCGGGCCATGTTCTAGATCAGCAAAATCATGTTTTGAATTTTCACGTCTAAAGCTCACCACACAAATGCATTTGCAACAATGAGGTCAAATTTATGTTATCCATAAAATTGAAGCAGGATAATTCTCAAGTATGACATCATATAATGAGGACTATGCCAATATAAGTCTATAGAGTTCACAACAAAGTTGATCTGTCTTACCAAATAGTTTTAAAAATTTATTGTTCCTAGGCATAATCCTAAGCATTATTGTACCAACAAGTCAAAGAAAAATATATAATTTTTTTTGCCCCAGTTATGTGACTACGAGTTTTAATTGTTTTTCCGGTTGGACCGACCCTACAATAGGTTGTCTACATATATTGTTAAACAAGATCTGGTCTAACGTAGTTCAAAATATAAGTAAAAAGATTGTTTCTTATTAAGCGACAAATTCCTTTTTAATATGTACACATATATAATATACATTAACACACCTAATCCTCAATTGTCTTTCATTTTATTAAATAATACTAAAAATAAATATAATAATATGTTTAGATATGTATTTGAATTGTAACATTACACATTCTTTTATTTTTCTTTCTCTTCTTTTTTCAAAAATTGTTCATCTTTCAAAACAACCTGAGTCAATGATAACTTTAGACATTCCAAATATTTTTATTTGTATTTTTTTTAAACTACTCCAATAAATTAATTTCGAATTATATTACAAAATTTCACAATTTAATGTTGATTTTGAAATCCCGATTTCTTTTTTCTCACCAGGTACTCATTAGGATCTATGAGGTGTGATGGTGTGATAAAAGACCAGGGCATTGAAACTAGTCGAAATGGTCAAGGATCCCCCAAAGTTTATGATCACAGATAAAAAACCACACAATTACTAATGGATTGGGGGAAACGATATGACAATCAATTTAGCGGACTGAGGATATTCAAACTCTTGGTTTCCTTACAGATATCATGAGGAGTTAGTACGACAGAGGTTTGACGTAGGCTTTGTTCCATTTTGGGATTCCACGAATAAGGGTTTTCAATGTAGTTGATTTTGAGTGACGCCACATTAGAAGAATTGGGTGGTTTCACAGGCTTAGGCCAGGATCTTCGAACTAAAACACTGATAGCCCCTAGAGTGTCAGCAGAGGTTAAATTTCAGAACGGATGCACATCAATCCATCACATAAGGAGTTGTGCGTGTTTTGATAAGGGTTTGGTTTCTTTGGAATTTTGTTACTCAAGATATGGAAACAAGGAGGATTTTCAAGTATGGAAAACAAACTTAAAAATGGACAAACCGCCTACTTGGGAAAAACATAGACAAGACGCATCATGGTAGGCATTCTTGGGAGCTATGTTTTCCAAGTAGGATTAAAAAAAATAGATTATTTTTCGGTCAGGAAAGTTCACTGTATGCTAAAGAAAACAAAATCCAACTATATTGCCGATAGGTTGGCTGATATTTATCGTGCTTTAATAAATGTAGAGATGGGGTGAGATTTTTGAAGGTTGTAGCATTTTATTGCAAATATGGTTTTTAGAGCACCGACGTAGTTAATCGTTTTTGTGTGCAGGGCAAATGATTGGATGCGACCACTGACGTAGTGTGACCATGTGTGTGGCCACCAATGGTGATGGATGACAATCAGCCGACGTCTTCCGATGTGTGTGCTACAACAGGCTATTTATGGCATGCCTACACTCGAGTCACCCGACCGTCTGTGCTCTCACAAGGGCCATCGGGCATGCCATTCCGACGCGTCTGAACGTATGTGCAGGCCAAGGGCGCATGATAACATTTGCCACGCCCGAGTCATTCGACCGGTATGCTTGCCAAGGCCTTATAATATAATGCCACACCGACGAATTCGACCGTGTCTGTGATGTCCAAAGGGCGATGATGTATGCCACGCAACAACATCAATCCGAAGTGTGTCCCACGGATGATGATTGCCATGGGATGCTCGCAGTTGTCCAACCATGTGTGATGCCCAATGACCATGCGGGTATGACACGCCTGAGTCATCCAATCGTGGTGCAGCCAAGGGCCGATGTTAGCAGGTCAAGCCCCGACGTCATACATAAATTAATGCAGCCCGAGGACCATAATGGGCATTTGCCCAACGCACGACGTTGTCTAGATCCATTTGTTTTGTTGGGGGCAGTACATGGGCGGATGATGGCATGCACGCCCGACGTCATCAGACCGTGGTGTTTTGTCTAAAGGGAAATGATGACATGCACGCCTGATGTCGCTCCGACCTTTGTTGATTCCAAGGGAGATGATGGCCTGCCCACCGACGTCGTGTTGGACCGTTATTTTTTGTCCAATTGCATGATGATGATGGCATGTCCCACGCCCGATTGTTCGTCCGACCATGAGTTTTTTCCTATGGGATAATGGCATGACAAGCCTCATGTAGTCCGACCATGTATGCTGCATAAGAGCGATGATGGAGTGCCAACACGATGTCTTTGTGCGGATGGGTGTGTAGTACATAGGAATGATGGCATGCCACATCGATGTCGTCCGACAAGTGTGTGGGTTGTCCCAAAGGGGGGAGATTCATGACATATCAGACACTCGTACCCGAGCATTTGTGCTTCCAAGGGTCAGTGATTAGAACATGCCATGCCTGACGTAGTCTGACCGTGTGTGCTCCCAAGGGAAATGATGGCATGTACGCCCGATGTCATACGACCGTGTGTTTTGTCCAAGCGCAATGATGACATGCCACGCCCGATGTCGTTCGACCCTGTGTGTGATGTCCAAGGTAGATGATGGCATGCACCGCCCGACGTCTTTTGACTGTGTCATTTTTCCAATGGCGATGATGGCATGCCACGCCCGATGTTGTCCGACAATGTGTTTTCATTATGCACAAATCAGAAGGGGTTCTACACAAGGGCGATGATGGATGACACACCCGACTCGTCTCCGTCAGTGTGGTGTGTGCAGTCCAAAGGCAATGATGTTATGCCACATCAACGTTGTCCTATAGTGTGTGTTTTCCAAAGGGGATAAGGTGAGGACAAGCCCGACATCATCCGACAATGTGTTATCCAAGGGCGAGATAACATGCCACGCCCAATGTTGTCCAACCGTATGTGCAGTCCAAGGGCGATATGGCATGCCACGCCCGATATCATCTGATCGTGTGTTTTATAAGAGAGATGAAGGCATGCCACGCTCGACCTTGTACCACAATGTGTGTTCTCCAAAGGACATGAGGGCATGTCACGCTTGATGTCATCGGACCGTGTGAGCAGACAAAGGGCGATAATAACATGTCATGCGCGACATCGTTTGACTGTGTATGCTTCCCAAGGGTGATGATGGCATTCCACTCCCGATGTCGTCCGACAGCTTATGCTTCTCAAGGGCCATGGGTTCATGCCACGCCCGATGTCGTCCAACAGTATGTGCAGTTCAAGGGTGATGATGGCATGCCACACCCGATGTAGTCTAATCGTGTGTGCTGTCCAAGGGAGATAATAACATGCAATGCCCAACATCGTACGATCATTAGTCCTGTCCAAGGGAGATGATGGCATGCCATACCCGACGGAGTCCATTCTTGTATGTTGTGCAAGAGAGATAATTGCAAGTCACGCTTGACGTCATCCGACCATGCGTGCTATCTAAGTGCGATGATAACATGCCACACCTGACGTCGTGTAACCGTGTATGCTTTTTAAAAGGGCGGATGATGCTTGCCATACCCAACATAGTCCGACGTTGTTTGCTCTGCCCAAGGGCGATAATGGCATTTGCCACGCTTAAAAGTTGTCCGATTATGTATGCTTTCCAAAGGGCGATGAGGACATTACCACGCCGATGTCGTTCCGGACCGTTATGAGGTCCAAGGCCATGCTGTGTGTTTGGTCAAGGGAATGGTGACGGTTTACATGCACATTCACGTCGTCTTGACCTTGGATGCTTTCCAAGTGCTAGGGTTGAATTCACGCCCGCATATTGACAGTGTGTGCTGCCTAAGGGTTGATGATGGCATGCACACGCACAATGTAGTTGGTAATCGTGGTTTGTGTCCGAAGGGTGTGATGATGACATGCCACATCGACGTCAGTCTGATCGGTGTGCTACCCAATGGACCATACAACACAGTCTATTGCCCGAAGTGTCTAGACCGTGAGATATGTCCAAGGGTGATGAGGGGATGTCCACGTCCAATGTCGTTTGTCCGTTGTGGGTGTCCAAGGAAGAGATGATGGCATCACGCTCCACGTCATATTATCGTGATGTGCTTATACCAGGGAGATCGATGGCAAGCATTGAACCGACGTCATCCAACGTTTTGCTGCACATGGCAACTGAGGCATACCATTCTCGACGCATCATCCGTGGGGTTTGTCCTAAGGAGATGATTTCATTCTCGATGTCATCGACTGAGTATGCTACCATGGGCAATAATGGGCCTGCCACGCCCACGTCATATCGAACGTGTGTCCTTTCCCAAGGCGATGATGGCGTGCCCGCCCGACGTTAGTCTAAGCATTTGTTCTACCCCCCAAGGGCATGATGTATACCATGCCCTACATCGTCCGACGGTGTTTTGGTGCCAAGGGCGATGGCCCGGTCTGATGCTAGACATCGTCAACCATGTGTGCTTCAAGGGACCATGCGGGCATTGACCGGCGAAGTAATCCGACTGTGTATGATGCCTAGGGTTAATGATGGCATGTAATGCCGAAGTGTTCTGACCATTTTATGCTCCTAAGGCCCATGAGGAATGCTAAGCCCGACGTCGTTCGACCTTTGTGCAGTTCGAAGGGCGATTGATGGCATGCCATGCACCGACGTCGTCCAATAGTGTGGATCTCCAGGGCAGACGAGATGGCATTTACACCTCCCAATGTTGTCCCGACTGTATTTTCTGCCAAGGGCAATGATGGAAATCTAATGCCAGAATCGCTTTTAGAACGTGTGGGTTCCAAAGGGAGATGATGGCATGCACATCCGCGTCTACGATTATATATGCTGCCAAGGGGCGGATGATGGCTTGCCACACTTTGACATTGTTTTATTTTATGTTCTGTTCAAAAGGAATTGATTAGACATGCCCATGTCCGATATCGTCCGACTGCTGTATGCTTGTCCAAGGGGATTGATTGCTTGCATGCCACACCCGCGTCATCCGAAACGTGTGTTGTTTTATCCAAGGGCGATGAGGCATGCACACAACGTAGTTCGATCATTTTGTAGGGCAGAGCGATGATGACATGAGACCTGGACATAGTCAGACCATGTGTGCTGACCAGGTGATTGAAACATGCCACGAGATATCGGTACGAGGTGTATGCTGTCCAAGGGGCGATTGATGGCATGCCAAGCCTGAATCGTCCGCACGTGGTGTGTTTACCAAGGGCGATGATGGCATGACACACAGACGTAGTTGACATTTGTGTCGTGAAGGGGAGATGAGGCAAAGACAATGGAAGTCGTCGACCGTGTGTGCTACCCATGGGAGATGATGACATGTAACGCCCGACCTCGTCCAATTTTTGGTTTGCTACCGAAGGGCGATCGATGGCAGGCCACGCACGATGTCATCTGACAGTGTCGGGTGGCGTCACAAGGGCTATGATGGCATGCCAAACCAAACCTCATCTGATCGTGGGCTTCCCAAGGGAGGATTGATGCATTTGAACGACATAGTACGATGAGTGTGCGCCCAAAAGGGCGATGATGCCAGCGATGATCGAAATCGTCCAACCATGTGTTCTGACCAAACGACCAGGCGGGATTTCCAGCCTAAAAGTCATCTAATCGGTGTTCTACCCAAGAGCGAGATGTAGGCATGTTAAAAAACCATTGCGATCATCACGACATTTATGCTGCCCTAGCCATTGCGGCATTGCCACGATCGATCATTCAGTGTGTGTGTATCCAAGGGCGGATAATGGCATGCCATGCCCAACATCTTCCGACCGTGAGTATTTTGTCAAGGAAAATGATGAAATGCCACGTTGATTCATTAGACCGGAGGTGTGATGTTTCAAAGGAGGAATGATGGCTGCCAAGATGACGTCGTTCGACCGTATATTTTTTCACAAGAGGTGATGATGGCATGCCACCTCGATGTCGTTTGCTCGACCCTGTGTTTTTACTGATGGCGATATTGTCATCGGCATGGCCTCACGTAGTCCGATCGGGTGTAATACACAAGGGTGATTATGGCCAGCCACGCGTACGTGTTCATCCGTGTGTGTTGGTCGAACTGGTGATGATGGCATGCATGCCAGACTTCATCCGACCGGGTTAGCTTATCCAAGAGTGAGATGCATGAATGCCAAATGAGGCCAATCGTGTGTGATCCCAAGGAACTCAATGGCCATTACCAGCCGACGTAGTCCACTCATGTGTGCTGCCACAAGGTTAATTTAAAGATGGCATGCCGCCCGACGTAGTACACCCTGTTGCTAACCAAGGAAATGATGTTATACACGCTGCGACATAGTATGACTTTGTGTTCATTCTAAGGGCTGATGATAACACTACCACAAAAGTCGTCTGTGTTGCTGTATGCTGTCCTAGGGCGATGTGGCAGGACCACAAACCGACGTCTTCCACCGTGTGTGCTACTCTAGGACCATGATGGCCATGCTTACGACCGGACGTGTTCAGACCCATGTATGATGCCAAAGGGAGATTTGGCATTCCGGTCCGACGTAGTCCGATCTGGTGTGCTGTCAAAGAGAGATGACTGCTGAACAGCTCGACCTTGTCCGACTCATGTGTGCCAAAGGCATGCGGGCATGTTCACGCTTGACATCATAGGATCGGGGTGTGCCTGAGACCAAGGCGTGATAATAACATGGTCATGCGTGACTCATATGATGTGTATGAATTCCCCAAGGGGATTGATGCCATGCACGCATGATGTAGTCCGACAGTTTGTGATGCCAAGGGCCATGGGTGCATACCACGCCCCATGTCGTACCAATATATTGAAGTCTAAGGGAGTCTGATGGCATTGCCACGATCTATGCCGTTAATCCGTGTGTGTTGTCAAGTGATGGGACATTTACCATGACCAAGGTGTTACGGACAGTCTGTGTTGTCCATGGGAGATGATGGCATGCCATGCATGACGTAGTTCGACCGTGTGTGCTGCCCAAGAGCAATGATGTCATGTAACACCCGATGTCATTTTTCCTTGTGTGCTCTCCAAATGCGATGATGGCATGCCACACCAGACGTAATCCTACCGTGTGTGTTTCCCAAGGTCCATGTGGCATGACACGCCCGATGTCATCCGACAGTGTGTGCCGCCCAAGGGCGATAATGGCATGTCACGCCTGATGTAGTCCGACTGTGTGTGCTGTCCATGGCTATGATGGCATGCCACGCCTAACGTTGTGCGACCGTTAGTATTGCCCAAGCGCCATGCGGGCATACCACGCTTGACATCGTCCGATCGTATGTGCTAACAAAGGGATATGATTACATGTCATACCCAACGTAGTCCCACCGTGTATATTTTTGAAGGGTAAAGATGGCATTTAATGTACGACATCGTCCGATCGTTTATGCTTCCCAAGGGTGATGATAGAATGACACGCCCGACGTCGTCCGACTGCATATTTTGTCCAAGGGCGATGATGGTATGCCACGCCCTACGTAGTTTGATCGTGTATGATGTCTAAGGGTGATGATGGCATTCCACGCACTACGTAGTCTTAACGTATGTTCTGTCCAAGGGCGATGATGGCATGCCACACTCGACGTCATCTGATCGTGTGTGCTACCCAAGGACCATGCTAGCATACCACGCTGGACGTTTTTTGACTGTGTGATATGTCCAAGGGCGATGATGGCATGCCATGTCCAATGTCGTTTGTCCGTGTTTGCCAACCAAAAAAGATGATGGCATTCCACGCTCGACGTCATCTGATCGTGTGTGCTATCCAAGAGCGATGATGGCATGCAATGCCCGACGTCATCTGATCGTGTGTGCAGCACAAGGGCAATGATGTCATACCATGCTCGACCCCGTTCGTCCGTGTAGGGTTTTAAAAGGCGATGATGGCATGCCATTCCCCAAGTAGTCCAACCGTATGTGTTGTCAAATAGCGAGATGACATGCCACACCCGATGTCGTCCGACCGTGTGTGCTGCCCAAGGGCGATTATGACATGCCACTCTGATCGTGTGTGCTGCCCAAGAGCTATTCAGGCCTACCACGCCCAACGTCGTCCGACTGTGTGTGCTTCCCTAGGGCGATGATATCAAGTCGCTTTTGATGTCGTCTGACACTGTGTATTTTGTCTAAGGGAGATGATGGATTGCCACACCGACGTCGTCCAACCCTGTGTGCTACCCAAGGGCAATGCAGGCATGTCTAAGGGTGATGATGGAATGCGACTCTTGACATTGTTCGGCCGTGAATGTTGCCCAAGTGCGATGATGACCTGTCACGCTCGACGTCATCCGACTGTATGTGTTGCCTAAGGGAGATGATGGCATGACACGCCCGATGTCATCCTACCGTGTGTTCTTCACAAGGTCCATGCGGTCATTTTACGCCTGGCATCATTCGATCACATGTGCTGTCCAAGGGCGATGTAAACATGACACGCCCAAAGTTGTTTGATCGTGTATGCTTTCCAAGGTCTATAATGGCATGCCACACCCAACGTCGTCTGGTCGTAAGTGCTGCTTAAGGGCGATGATGGCTTGAAATGGCCTACATCGTCCGGCGATGTTTGCTGCCCAAGGGCGATGATGGCATGTCATACCTGATGTCGTTCGACCATTTATGCTGCCCAAGGCCCATGCGGGCATGCCACGCCCGACGTCATCTGGCCATCTGTGCAATCAAAGGGCGATGATGTCATAACACGCCCGACGTTGTCCGATAGTGTATGCTGTCCAAGAGCGAGATGGCATGCACTGCCCGACATTGTCCTACCGTGTTTGCTGCCTAAGGGTAATGATGACATCTAACACCCGACATCGTCCGAATGTGTGTCTTTCATAAGGGTGATATTGGCATGAAACACCAGTGTCTACGATGATGCATGCTTCCCAAGGGCGATGATAGCATGCCATGCTGGACGTTGTTCGACCATGTGTTCTGTCCAAAGTCGATGATAATATGCCACGCCCGATGTCGTCCGATGGTTTATGTTTCCCAAGGGCGATGATCGCATGCCACGCCTAACGTCATTCGTCCGTGTGTCCAAAGGCGATGATGGCATGCCATGCCTGACTTCATCCGACCGTGTGAGCTATCCAAGGGCGAGATGGCATGCCACATCCAAAGTAATTCGGCCGTGTGTGCGTGCTGCCTAAGGGCAGTGATGGCATCTAACGCCCGACGTCATCCGATCCTCTGTTCTGTCCAAAGGCGATGATGGCATGCCACGCCTGATGTCGTTTGATCGTGTGTGCTTCCCAAGGGACATGCCGGCATGCCACGCCCAATGTGGTCCAATCATTTGTGCTGTCCAAGGACGATGATAACATGCCACGATCGATGATGTAAGATCATCTATTCTTTCCAAGGGCGATGATGGCATTTTACGCCCTACGTCATCCGATCGTGCGTGTTGCCCAAGGGCCATGCAGACATATCATGCCCGACATGGTCTAATTGTGTGTGCTGTCCAAGGGTGATGGTAATAGGCTACACCGACGTCATCCGACCGTGTATGCTTTCAAAGGGCGATGATGGAATGTCACACCTGACGTCGTCAACCGCATGTGTTGCCTAAGGGTGATGATGTCATGCCAATCCAGACATATTATGATCGTGTGTGCTGTCCAAAGGCGATGATGGCATGCCACGCTCGACGTCGTCTAATCGTGTGTGCTACCCAAGGACCATACGAACATTCTATGCCCGACGTTGTTAGACCGTGAGATATGTCCAAGGGCGATGATGGCATGCCACGTCCAATGTCGTTTGTCCGTGTGTGTTGTCCAAAGGAGATGATGGCATTCCACGCTCGACGTCATCTGATCGTGTGTGCTATCCCAGGGAGATGACGACATGCCTTTCCCGACGTCATCCAACTGTTTGTGCTGCACATGGGCAATGATGGCATACCATGCTCGACGCCATTTATCCGTGTGGGTTGTCCTTAGGAGATGATTTCATTCTCGATGTCATCGACTGAGTATGTTGTCCATGGGCAATAATGGTCTGCCACGCCCAACGTCATTCAAACGTGTGTCCTTCCCAAGGGCGATGATGGCATGCCACGCATGACGTAGTCTGGTCGTGTATGCTTTCCAATACCATGATGGCATGCCATGCACAACATCGTCCGACTGTGTGTGCTTTCCAAGGACCATGATTGCATGCCATGCTAGACGTTGTACGACAGTGTATGCTTCCCAAGGACGATGATGGAATTCTATGCCCGACATAGTCCAATCTTGTGTGCTGTCCAAGGGAGATAATGTCAAGTCGCGCTCGATGTTGTCCGACCATGTGTGCTTTCCAAGTGCGATGATAACATGTCACGCTCAACGTTGTCTGATCGTGTATGCTTTTGAAGGGTGATGATGGCATGTCACACCCTAAGTTGTCAGACCGTGTATGCTTCCCAAAGGCGATGATTGCATGCCACGCCTGACGACGTTCGATCAAGTATGCTTTCCAAGGACGATGATGGCATGCCACGCCCGATGTCATCCGACCGTGTGTGTTGCCCAAGGGCAATGCGAGCATATTACGCCCGACATGGTATGATCGTGTTTGCTGTCCAAGGGTGACGATAACATGCCACATCAACGTCATCCAACCGTGTATGCTTTTCAAGGGCGATAATGAAATGCCACGCCCAACATCGTCCGACCGTCTAAGGGTGATGATGGCATGCCACGCCCAACGTAGTCTGATCGTGTGTGCTGTCCAAGGGTGATAATGGCATGCAACGCTCGACATTGTATGATCGTGTGTGCTACCCAAGGACCAAACTAGCATGACTCGCCCAACGTCATTCGACTGTGTAATATGTCAAAGGGCGATGATTGCATTCCACGTCCAATGTCGTTCGTCTGTGTGTGTTGTCCAAAATAGATCATGGAATTCCACGCTCGACGTCATCCGATCGTGTGTCCTATCCAAGGGCGATGATGGCATGTCATGCCCAACGTGATCCAACCGTGTGCGCTTCACATAGGCTATGATGGAATACCATGCTTGATTCTGTTAGTCCGTGTGGGTTGTCCCAAGGCGATGTTGGCATGCCAAGCCCCAAGTAGTCCGACCGTGTGTGTTTTCAAAGAGCGAGACAGAATGCCATGCTCGACATGGTTCGACCGTGTGTGCTACCCACAGGCGATGATGGCATGCCACTCTGTACCCTTTGTGCTACCCTAGGGCTATGCAGGCATACCACGTCCAATGTCATCCGATCGTGTGTTCTTCCCAAGGCGATGATAGCATGTCATGCTTGATATCATCTGACCCTGTGTATTTTGTCCAAGGGAGATAATAGCATGCCACATCGACATCCTCCGACCGTGTGTGCTGCCCAAGTGCAATGCGGGGATTCCACGCACTACGTCGTCCTACTTGTGTTCTGTCTAAGGGCGATGATGGCATGCCATGCCATACGTAGTCCGATCATTTGTGTTGTCCAAAGGAGATGATGGCATGCGACGCTTGACGTTGTCCAACTGTGTGTGCTTCCCAAGGGTGATTATGACATGTCAGGCTCGACGTCGTCCGACTGTATGTGCTGCCCAAGAGCGATGATGGCATTACATGCCCGATGTCATCCAACGGTGTGTGCTTCACAAGGGCCATGCGGGCATGCCACACCCAACATCGTCTGATCTTGTATGATGTCCAAGGGCGATGTTAACATGCCACACCGACGTTGTTCGACTGTGTATGATTTACAAGGGCTATGAATGTGTGCCACACCCAACGTCTTCCGATCGTGTGTGCTTCCTAAGGAAGATGATGGCATGAAATGCCCTATGATGTCCGACGGTGTGTGCTGTCCAAGGGATATGAGGCCATGCGACGCTCGACGTCGTCCAACCATGTGTGTGGCCCAAGGACCATACGATATTGCCATGCCCGACGTCACCCGATCGGGTGTGATGCCCAAGGGAGATGATGGCATGTCATGCCTGACGTCGTACGACCATTTATGCTTCCCAAATCCCGTGCGGGCATGCGACGTCCGACATCGTCTGGCCATTTGTGCAGTCCAAGGGCGATGATTGCATGCCACGCCCGACGTCATCCATATGTGTGTGATGTCCCAGGGCGAGATGGCATGCACCGCCCGACGTTGTCCGACTGTGTTTGCTGCAAAAGGGAAATGATGGCATCTAACACACGACATCGCTCTAACGTGTGTACTCCACAAGGGCGATGATGGCATACCACACCTTTGTCTACGATTATGTGTGCCGCCCAAGGGCGATGATGGCATGTCACGTTTGACATTTTTCGATCGTGTCTTTTTTTTAAAGGCGATGATAACACGCCACACCGGATGTCATTTGACCGTGTATGCTTCCCAAGGATGATGATGGCATGCCACGCGACGTCGTTCATCCGTGTGTGTTTTCTAAAGGCGATGATGGCATGCCATGCCCGACGTCATCTTACCGTGTGAGCTGTCCAAGGGATTTATGGCATGCAACGCCCAATGTAGTCCGACCGTGTGAACTACCTAAGGTCAATGACAGAATCTAACACCCGACGTTGTCCAATAGTCATTGCAGTCCAAAGGCGATAATGGCATGCCATGCCTGACATCGTCCGACCGTGTGTGCTTCCCAAGGGCCATGCAGTCATACCACGCCCGCTGTGGTCCAATTGTGTGTTATATCCAAGGGCGATGATAACATGCCACGCCCAACAACGTCCGATCGTGTATGCTTTACAAGGGTGATGATTGCATTTCACGCCCGATATCGTCTGACCGTGTGTGCTGCCCTAGGGTCCATGTACGCATATCACACCCGACGTGGTCTAATCGTTTGTGTTGTCCAAGGATGTCGGTAACATTCCACGCCAACATCATCCGACCGTATATGTTATCGAAGGGCAATGATGGAATGCCACGCCCGACGTCGTCCCACCGCATGTGCTGCCTTAGGGTGATGATGTCATGACACGCCGGATGTACTCAGATTGTGTATGCTTTCCAAGTGCGATGATGTCATGCCACACTTGACATCGTCTAATCGTGTGTTCTACTTAAGGGCAATGCCGGCATGCAACACAAAACGTCATCCGACTTGTGTTCTGTCCAAGGGCGATGATGGCATGCCATGCCAGACGTAGTCTTATCATTCGTTCTACCCAAGGGCCATGATGTCATACCATGCTCTACATCATCCGACGGTGTGTGGTGCCCAAGGGCGAGGCCATTCGATGCTCGACGTCGTCCAACCATGTGTGCTTTCCAAGGACCATGTGGGCATGCCACGGCCGACGTCATCCGACTGTGTATGATGCCTAAGGGTAATGATGTCATGTAATGCCCGAAGTCGTCCGACCATTTATGCTTCCTAAGGCCCATGAGGGCATGCCACGCCCGACATCGTTCGGCCATTTGTGCAGTCCAAGGGCGATGATGACATGCCATGCCCGACGTCGTCCAATCATGTGTATTTTCCAAGGGCGAGATGGCATACACCTCCCAACGTTGTCCGACTCTATTTTCTGCCCAAGGGCAATGATGGAATCTAATGCCCAACATCGCTAGAACGTGTGGGCTCCAAAGGGAGATGATGGCATGCCACATCCGCGTCTATGATTATATATGCTGCCAAGGGGCGATGATGGCATGCCACACTTGACATTGTTTGACTGTATGTTCTGTCAAAAGGAAATGATAACATGCCATGTCCGATATCGTTCGACTTTGCGATGATCGCATGCCACATCCGACGTCATCTGAACGTGTGTATTACCCAAGGGCGATGATGGCATGCCACACAAGACGTAGTTCGATCATTTGTGACGTGCAAGAGCGATGATGGCATGCGACACTAGACGTCATCGGACCATGTGTGCTGCCCATGGGTGATGATAACATGCCACGTCCGATATCGTCCGACCGTGTATGCTGTCCAAGGGCGATGATGGCATGCCACGCCCGACGTCATTCGAACGTGTGTGTTACCCAAGGGCGATGATGGCATGCCACACAAGACGTAGTTTGATCATTTGTGTCGTGCAGGGGCGATGATGGCATGCGACAATGGACGTCGTCAGACCATGTGTGCTGCCCATGGGTGATGATGACATGTCACGCCCGACCTCGTCCGACTTTGTGTGCTACCAAAGGGCGATGATGGCATGCCACACCCGATGTCATCTGACCGTGTGTGCTTCACAAGGGCTATGATGGCATGCCAAACCTAACGTCGTCTAATCGTGGGTGCTGTCCAAGGGAGATGATGCCATGCAACGCCCAACGTCGTACGATGGTGTGTGCTGCCCAAGGGCGATGATGGCATGCGATGATCGACGTCGCCCAACCATGCGTGCTGCCAAATGACCATGCGGGAATGCCACCCCTAACGTCATCTAATCGTGTGTTCTGCCCAAGGGCGATGATAGCATGCCACATCATTCGTCATCCGACCATTTATGCTGCCCTAGGACATTGGAGGCATGCCACGCTCGACATCGTTCAGTGATTTGTGTAGTCCATGGGCAATAATGGCATGCCATGCCCAACATCTTCCGACCGTGTGTTTTTTCCAAGGAAAATGATGACATGCCACTCCTGATGTCTTTCGACTCGGTGTGTGCTGTTCAAAGGAGATGATGGCATGCCACGCGTGACGTCGTTCGACCGTATATTTTGTCCAAGGGCGATGATGGCATGCCACGCTCGATGTCGTTCGACCATGTGTTTTTCCTTATGGCGATATTGGCATGTCATGCCTCACGTAGTCCGATCGTGTGTAATACACAAGGATGATTATGGCATGCCACGCGTAACGTCGTTTATCCGTGTGTGTTGTCGAAAGGTGATGTTGGCGTGCCATGCCCGACTTCATCCGACCGTGTTAGCTATCCAAGAGTGAGATTGCATGACATGCCAAATGTAGTCCAATCATGTGTGCTTCCCAAGGAAAATGATGGGATGTACTGCCCGACGTAGTCCGATCATGTGTGCTGCACAAGGGCAATGATAGCATGCCACGCCCGACGTCGTACAACCCTGTGTGCTAACCAAGGGAAATGATGTTATCCCATGCTCGACATCGTCTGACTTTGTGTTCATTACAAGGGCGATGATAACATACAACACATGTCGTTGTCCGACCATGTATGTTGTCCTAGGGCGATGATGGCGTGCCACACCCGACGTCGTCCAATCGTGTGTGCTACCCTAGGACCATGATGGCATGCCACGACCGACGTCGTTAGACCATGTATGATGTCGAAGGGCTATTATGGCATTCCCTGTCCGACGTAGTACGATCTTGTGTGCTGTCAAAGAGAGATGACTGCATGACACACTCGACCTTGTCCGACCATGTGTTGGCCAAAGGCCATGCGGGCATGTCACGCTTGACGTCATCAGATCGTGTGTGCTGACCAAGGGCGATAATAACATGTCATGCGCGACATCATATGACTGTGTATGCTTCCCAAGGGTGATGATGGCATGCCACGCCCGATGTTGTACGACAGTTTGTGACGCCAAGGGCCATGGGTGCATACCACGCCCCATGTCGTCCAACTGTTTGTAAAGTCCAAGGGAGTTGATGGCATGCCATGCTTTATGCCGTTCATCCGTGTGTGCTGTCCAAGTGATGATGACATTACACGACCAACGTCGTACGATAGTCTGTGTTGACCAAGGGAGATGATGGCATGCCATGCACGACGTAGTTCGACCGTGTGTGCTGCCAAAGAGCAATGATGGCATGTAACGCCCGATGTCATTTTTCCTTGTGTGCTCTCCAAATGCGATGATGGCATACCACGCCAGACGTCATCCTACCGTGTGTGTTGCCCAAGGTCCATGTGGCATGACACGCCCGATGTTATCCGACAGTGTGTTCCACCCAAGGGCTATAATGGCATGTCACGCCCGCTGTAGTCCGACCGTGTGTGCTGCCCATAACTATGATGGCATGCCACGCCTAACGTTGTGCGACCGTTAGTGTTTCCCAAGCGCTATGCGGGCATGCCACGCTTGACATCGTCCGATCGTATGTTCTAACTAAGGGATATGATTACATGTCATGCCCAACGTAGTTCAACCGCGTATATTTTTGAATGGTAAAGATGGAATTTAATGCCCAACGTCGTCCGATTGTTTATGCTGCCCAAGGGTGATGATAGCATGACACGCCCGACGTCGTCCGACCGTATATTTTTTCCAAGGGCGAAGATGGTATGCCACGCCCGACATAGTCAGATCGTGCGTGCTATCTAAGGGTGATGATGGCATGCCACGCCCGACATAGTCTTAACATGTATGCTGTTCAAGTGCGATGATGGCATGCGACGCTCGATGTCATCTGATCGTGTGTGCTACCCAAGGACCATGCTAGCATACCACGCCGGACGTCGTTTGACTTTGTGATATGTCCAAGGGTGATGATGGTATGCCATGTCCAATGTTGTTTGTCCGTGTTTGTTGACCAAAAAAGATGATGGCATTCCACACTCGACGTCATCCATTCGTGTGTGCTATCCATGGGCGATGATTGCATGCAATGCCCGATGGCATCTGATCGTGTGTGCAGCACAAGGGCAATGATGTCATACCATGGTCAACCCCGTTCGTCCGTGTAGGGTTTTTCAAAGGCGATGATGGCATGCCATGCCCCAAGTAGTCCAACCGTATGTGTTGTCAAAGAACGAGATGGCATGCCACACCCGACGTCGTCCGACCGTCAATGCTGCCTAAGGTCGATGATGGCATGCCACTATGATTGTGTGTGCTGCCAAAAGGCCATTCAGGCCTGCCATGCCCAACGTCATCTGACCGTGTGTGCTTCCCTAGGGCGATGATATCACTCTTGATGTCATCCGACCATGTGTATTTTGTCTAAGGGTGATGATGGCATGCCACACCGACGTCCTCCGACCCTGTGTGCTACCCAAAGGCAATGCGAGCATGTCTAAGGGTGATGATGGTATGCGACTCTTGACGTTGTTCGGCCATGAATGTTGCCCAAGATTGATGATGACATGTCACGCTCGACGTCATTTGACTGTATGTGTTGACAAAAGGAGATGATGGCATGACACGCCCGATGTCATCCGACCGTGTGTGCTTCACAAGGTCCATGCAGGTATGCTACGCTCGACTACGTCCGATCATGTGTGCTATCCAAGGGCGATGTTAACATGACACACCTGAAGATGTTCGATCGTGTATGATTTCCAAGGTCTATAATGGCATTCCACACCCAACGTCGTCCGGTAATAAGTGCTGCCTAAGGGCGATGATGGCTTGAAATGCCCTACATCGTCCGACGATGTTTGCTGCCCAAGGGCGATGATGCCATGTGATGCTCGACGTCGTCCAACCATTTGTGCTGCCCAAGGACCATGCGGGCATGCCACGCCTGACATCATTCGATCGTGTGTGCTGCCTAAGTACGATGATGGCATGATATGCCTGATGTCGCTCGACTGTTTATGCTGCCCAAGGCCCATGCGGGCATGCCACGCCCGACGTCGTCTGGCCATTTGTGCAATCCAAGGGCGATGACGTCATGACACGCACGACGTTGTTCGGTAGTGTATGTTGTCCAAGAGCGAGACGGAATGCACTGCCCGACGTTGTCCGACCGTGTTTGCTACCCAAGGGTAATGATGGCATCTAACACCCCACATCGTTCGAACGTGTGTGCTTCACAAAGGCGATATTGGCATGCCATGCCCGCATCTACGATGATGCAAGCTGCCCAAAGGCGATGATAGCATGCCACGCTTGACCTTGTTAGACCATGTGTTCTATCTTAAGGTGATGATAATATGCCACGCCCGATGTCATCCGACAGTGTATGCTGCCCAAGGGTGATGATGCCATACCACACCTAACGTCGTTCGTCCGTGTGTCCAAAGGCGATGATGGCATGCCATGCCCGACTTCATCCGACCATGTGAGCTATCCAAGGGCGAGATGGCATGCCACTCCCAATGTAGTCCGGTGGTGTTTGCTGCCTAAGGGCAATGATGGCATCCAACGCCTGACGTCATTCGATCGTCTGTGCTGTCCAAAGGTGATGATGTCATGACAAGCCCGACATTGTTCGAGCATGTTCTTTCCAATGTCGAGATAGCATGCCACGCCTGACGTAGTTTGACCCTGTGTGATTCCCAAGGGCAATGATGGAATGTACGCCCGATGTCATACGACTGTGTGTTTTGTCCAAGGGCAATGATGACATGCCAAACCTGATGTCATCCGACCCTGTGTGTGCTTTCCAAGGGAGATGATGGCATGCAACGCCCGACGTCGTCCGACCGTGTTTTTTGTCCAATGGCGATGATGGCATGCCACGCTCGATGTTGTCTGACAATGTGTTTTCCCTTATGGCGAGAATGGCATGCCTTGCCTCACGTAGTCCGACCGTGTGTTCTGCACAAGGGCGATGATGGCATGCCACAACAAACGTCGTCCGTCCTTGTGTGCAGTCCAAAGGAGATGATGTTATGCCATATCGACGTCGTCCTACAGTATGTGTTGTCTAAAAGGGATAATGTAAGGACAAGCCCAACAATATCCGACTATGTTTATCCAAGGGCAATAAAGCATGCCACGCCTGAAGTAGTCTGACCGTGTGTGCTCCCAAGGGCAATGTTGGCATAAATACCCGAAGTAGTCTGATCGTTTGTGCTGCAGAAGGGCGATGATGGAATGCCACGCCCGATGTCGTACAACGCTGTGTCCTTACCAAGGGTGATGATAGAATTCCATGCTCGACATTTCAGTCCAAGGGCGATGATAACATACCACGCCCGTCGTTGTCTGACCATGTATAAGTCCAAGGGAAATGAAGGCATGCCACACCCGACGTCGTGCGATCGTGTGTTCTACCCCAGGACCATGATGGCATGCCACGCCCAACATCGTCTGACCGTGTATGCTGCCCATGAGCTATGATGGCACGACTTCATTCGATCTTGTGTGTATGCTGCCTAAGAGAGATCATGGTATGCCATTCCCGACCTCATCCGATCTTGTTGGTTGTCCAAGGGAGATGATGGATGCCACACTTGACCTTGTCCGACAATGTGTGCTGCCAAAGGCCATGGGGGCTTGTCACGCTTGACGTCGTCCGACCATGTGTGCTAACCAAGGGCGATAATAACATGTCATGCTTGACATCATCTAACCGTGTTTTCTTTCCAAGGCAGATGATGGACGCCAAATGTCCTCCGATTGTGTTTTCTGCCCAAGGGCCATGTGGGCATGCCACGCCCGATGTTGTCCAACCCTATGTGCAGTCCAAGGGCGATGAGGGCATGCCATGCCCAATGTCATACGATCGTGTGTGCTTCACAAAGGCCATGCGGGCATGATATGCCCGATGTCGTCTGATCCTGTGTGCTGTTCAAGGGCGATGATAACATGCCTCGACCGACATCGTTCGACCGTGTATGCTTTCCAAGGGCTATGATGGTTTGCCACACCCGGCGTCATCCGATAGTGTATGCTGATGGCATGGCACGCCCAACTTCGTCTGACGGTGTGTGCTGCCAAGGGTGATGATACCATGCGATGCTCGATGTCGTTCAACCATTTGTGCAGTCCAAGGGCGATAATGGCATGCCATGCCCGACGTCGTCCGACCGTGTGTTTTGTCCAAGGGCAATGATGACATGCCACACCTGATGTCATTAGACCTTGTGTGTGTTTGTCAAGGGATATGATGGCATGCCACGCTCGATGTCGTCTGACCATGTGTTTTTCCTTATGCCGATATTGGCATAGCATGCCTCACGTAGTCCGACTGTGTGTACTACACAAGTGAAATGATGACATGCCACGCCCGACGTCGTCAGTTTGTGTGTGCAGTCCAAAGGCGATGATGGCATGCCACATTAACGTTGTCCCTCAGAGTGTATTGTCCAAAGCAATGATGGTTATGCCACGTTAACGTCATTCTGACATCGTGTGACCGTGTGCTGTCCAAGGGCGAGATAGTACGCAACACCTGACGTAGTCCAACCGTGTGTGCTTCCCAAGGACAATGATGGCATGTACCGCCTGACGTAGTCTGATCATGTGTGCTGCACAAGGGCAATGATAGCATGCCACGCCCGATGTCGTACAACGCTGTGTGCTAACCTAGGGCAATGATCTTATGCCATGCTCGACATCATCTGACTGTGTTTTTTTTTTCTTTCCAGGAGTCTCAACATGTAATATACCACCATGTCATTATCCGACCATGGGCTTTCCTAGGGCGATGATGGCAATGCCACATCCCAATGTCGTCCAAAACCTGTATTCTAACCCTATTACCATGAGGATGCCATGACCGAGTCGTCAACCATGTATGATGGGGCCGAAGGGTTATGATGGCATGCCATGTACGACGTAGTCCGATCTGTGCTGTTGTCTAGAGAGATGAACTGCATGCCACTCTCTAGACCTTGTACGAACCATGTGTTGGCCAAAGACATGCGGTCATGTCACGCTTGCGATCGTCGGATATGTGTTCTGCACCAAGGGCGCTAATCCCCAGGTCATCGCGACATCATATGACTGAATATTTCTTCCAAAGGTGAGATGCATGCCACGCCGATGTTTGTCTGACAGTTTTGTGCTGCCAGGGCCATTTGTGCAAGCCAACTCCCCTTGTCAATCCAAAACCGTATGTTAAGGATCCAGGGAGTTGATGGCATGCCCTGCTCAATGTCGTTCCATCTTTGTGTTTGGGTCCAAGTGATGATGACATTACAACAAACAATCACGTCGTACGACAAGTTTGTGTTGTCGCAATGGAGATGATGTCATCCATGACCGACGTATCGATCGTGTGTGCTACCCAAGAGCAATGATGGCATGTAATGCCCAACTCATTTTTCCTAGTGTGCTTCCAATGCGATGATGGCATCCACGCCAAGACGTCATCCTCCTGGTGTTGCCATAGGTCATGTGGCATGCCTGCCCAATGTCATACCGGCTGTGGTGTTCCGCCCAGGCGATTATGCTTCAACGCCCCGATGTAGTTGCGCCGTGTGTCTGCTATGGCTATGATGTCAGGCCACACCTAACTTCGTGCGACGTTCGTGTTGCCCCCAAGCGCAGCGGGGCATGCCTCCGCTTGACCAATCGTCCTATCGTCTTTGCTAACGAAGGGATTTGATTACATTTCATGGTCTACTTGTCCAATCGTGTAGATTTTTGAAGGGTAAAGATGGCTTTAATGCCCGACGTCATCCGATCTTTTATTGCCTTTCCCAAGGGTGATGAAACCATGACACTCCCGAGACTTGTCCCGACCGTATAGTTTGCCGCAAGGGGGATGATGGTATGCCACGCCCCCGACTTAGTCTGATTGTTTGTGCTGCCTAAGGCTGATGTGGCATGCCACGCCCCCTACTAGTCTGATTGTGTGTGCTTGTCTAAGGCTGATAGATGGCATGCCACGCCCACGTAGTCTTAAACGTTGTGCTGTCCAAGGGACGATGATGGCTATGGGTCGCCAAATGCCACGTCTCGACATCATCTGATACCACGTGTGTGCTACCCAAGGACCATGCTAGCATACCATGCTGGCGGTTGTTTGAATGGTATTGATATGTCCAAGGGCGATATGGCATGCCATGTCCAATGTCGTTTGCTTCCGTCTGTGTCAACCCAAAAGATGTTGTCATCGCACGATCGACGTCACTGATCGGGTTTGTGCTATCCAAGGAGGGGCGCTTGATGGCATGCATGCTCGACGTGACTGGACTCGTGGTTTGCAAGCACAAGGGCAATGATGTCATACCATTGCTCGTGACCCCGTTTGTCCTGTAGGGATATTAAAAGGCGATGATTGCATGCCTTCCGCCCCAAGTTAGTCCAACCGTACTGTGTTGTCAAGAATGAGATACATGCCACAACCCGACGTCGTCTACCGTGTGTTCGCTGCCCAAGGAGATTATGGCATGCCAATCCTGATCGTGGGTGCTTGCCCAACGTACGTATCAGGCCTATCTCACCCACGCGTCCGATTCGTGTGTGATGCCCTGGGCGATGATATCATACTTCGCGCTTGATGTCCGTCTGACAACTGTTATTTTCCTAAGGTGATATGCTGATTTCCCCACACCGCACGTCGTCCGACCCTTGTGGCTACCCAAGGTGCTTGCACAGCCTGCAGGCATGTCTATAAGCGGTATGATGGCATGCGACTCTTGACATTGTTCGGTGTCGGCGCGTGATGTGGCCCGCCAAGCGCGATGATGCATTTCACGCTCGATCGTCAATCCCCGACTAGTATGTGTTTGCCTAAGGGAGATGCATGGCATGACACGGTTGCCCTATACCCCCGTTGTTCTTCACAAGGTCATGATTGTCATTCAACGCCCATCATTATTCGATCCACGTGTGCGTCCAAGGGCGATGTTAACATGACACGCCCAAAGTTGTTCGATTGTTGTATGATTTTCCAATGTCTATAATGGCATGCCACACCCAAACGTCTTTTCCCGGTCGTAAGTGCGTTTAAGGGCTATGCTTGAAATGGCCTACATCTCCGACGATGTTTGCTGCCCAAGGGCAGAAAGGCATGTGACGCTCGACCGTGCGTTCCAAGCCTGTGTGCTTCCTCAAGGACCTTGAGGGCATGTTGATAACGCTCAATACTTATCTTCTCTCCAAATAAGAACGTAAATAGCGTCGTGCAAATAATAATCCGAACAGTGAGGCTGGGATCTTCCCACGAGAAATAGTATATGACTAACCTTCAACCTTGTTATTACTCATTGCGTTGTCAAGACTTCCTGGGAAATTAAAATATTAAAAAAAGGGGGCGTTTCCTAGTTCTAAATGTGAGAAAATAATAGTGCAATTTAATAGTCACTTAACAAGCTTTGAGATGTTGGATTTTAATCAATTAATCAATTACTGATAGGTGTTTACCTGTGTTCCCCCACAGTGTTTCACAACTTGATAATTCTAACTATAGACAATTCTTTCCTATGTATCCTTGCATTCAAATTTACCCAGTTATGGTTATTTCTATTCGGACATTACATCTTGGGTCCGGCATCTAGAAAATCCTTCACTCCGCACCTTGTTCTGGCTACGGTGTGTTGCTATCCTAACTCCTTGATCCTTAACCCTCATATTAAGCATCGTATTCGATTTTGACTAAGTTATTACTTCGTGACCAATCAATTTTTTTACTAGCCATTAGTATTACACTAATTCTATTTAAATAATCTTTTTTTTCCTATTATCTACCCTTGGTCGTCAAGTTAGTGCATAATGCGGTTTTCTAACGTTGGCCATCCTTAAAGACTTTCTAAAAGGAAAGAACCTATAATACATGCAAGACACATTCTAGAATTGTTATTTAGTTGAGGGTTTATGTGCATTATTTGCCCTAGGTTCCCAAACCCTAGTTAAAAGTTGAGTTTAGTTACTCATGGTTCATAAATACAATATTCAAATATATTAGATAAGATTTCCTGTACTTACTTACTTCAATGAGAAAGCATAAAATCCAAAGTTTGCTTGATTAATCACCAAAAATCACTTGCAAGAATTTCTCAAAGTAATCAATAATCCACGAAAATCTTACTGATTACAGAATGTCAATAATACACATGTTTACCAATACGGAGTTTTAAAACAATCTAAGAGTCTAACTATCAGGTGTCTGTCTACTTCAAAAACGAGTTTTTCGAAGTATTTAAATTAAAAAAAAAACCTAATTAAACAGGATTCTAATAGCTGGAAATCTGACCAAAACGCGGCTGGGTCGACATCCACGTGACGGACCCGTCGTGGTCACACGGACCGTCATTGACTCGTCGTTTCAGACTTTTGGCAAGTTTCGTCTGGCTACTTTCTCCTTCATTCCCCTCGACGCAAGTATGACGGACCTGTCATTAGGCACAACGGTCCCGTCGGAGTGGTCCTTCTTCCAAATTCACTTCAACCCTCTTTGAATCTGGGTATCCTAGGACTCACTTCTCTGAACTTCACGACGAACCTGCAAACACAACCTTCATAGTATTACAACGACCATCATAAGCTTCTAATCCACACGTTGGTCAGACTTCCCCTCTTCCTTCACGGCAGGCCTAAAACGGCTGCCCTACCGTAACGGACCATTACAACACGACGGACCGTCATAAGAAAGCTCCGTATGGGTAGTTTATTCTGCATTCTTCGCCTGCAAAATCTCTCCTGGCATTCCGCTTTGGATAGATTTCCTGCAAAACAAGAGAACTTATATAAAAATTAGCACAAAAAGGCTTTTCGGACACACTAACCTTATGGAAAAGTATTAATTATATTAGAGCGGAATCCACGTATAATCAACACCCTCCACTTGAATTCGTTGTTTGTACGCAAGCGAGCACTATTACTCACTACAAAATCTTTGTAAAAATAGAATCCATGTTTTATCCTTTGCAATCATTTGGCTATCAATCATGATAGTTCCCTCATCATCAAATGTATGTATGCTATCCCTATTAGCTTGAATTTTGTGGATCTGAACATGACACAACGAGACTTAACCATGCATTAACACTTCCTCTTCAATTTTTTTACGATTGCTAACAGTCCGGTATTTTGCAACTAGTGTCCTCAACTTTAAAACAAATCCTCATTTTCAAACAATGATTTCAGTTGCGTATACTGATTACTTTCACACTCGCTCTCAAGACACAGTCACACTCATTCATACCTATTGCCATAAGTTTGCCTATTTCACTGCCTCTTTAGTTCGCTATAACACCCTTATGATCACGATAGGACTTTCTTAGCTTGTAACATAGGCTCAGGTCAGGTAGTGTATATTTAGGTAACTTTTAGTGACTTTTGCCCTCCTTGACAATCGGTAAACCCTTTCCACTTTCTATCATTTTATCACGCCCAGTTTTCTCTATTCTTTCACCTTGCTCATTTTTCTCTTCTTTCTTCATTTGTGTAAGTGACTCTCTTCTTTTCTTGCTTTGTATTTCTTTCTATTTTCCTTTTTCTTTCACTTACCTTTCTTTCAAACTATTCTTTAGCACTTTACTTTGAGTCTTTCTCTCTCTTTGTTCTGTTCAACCCCCTCACTTTCCAGAGCAATTCCTCCTATAGCCACCCTCAACTCATGTCCTTTGCCATGAGTCAGGTACACAAACCCAAAATTGGGTCAGGCCATAACGAAGGTGTTCATTGAATGCCACCTCAAACTTATGCTTCTGGTATAATCTGAGGTGCACATTCCACGGAGGGACAGGGCCAAACTTTGTGTCCCAGAAAAGATAAGTGGGGTGAAAAAGAAAGGTCTAATTTTAAGCTCAGATATTGGATCAAAGAATGATAAATTTCATTTGTTTCTTTTATTTAGGCTAGAAAATGGGCTATATTGAATAAGGGCCTATGATCCTTTTCCTAATTGTCTATGACATCTTACTTTTAGCAGGACTCCAGGCAGATCTAGCTCAGTACCAATAGTGGACTAATTCAAATTTTCCTTCACCCTCACTTTGACATCTCATGCAATTACCAGATTGTCAGACACCTAGTTCGAAATTTAAGCTTAGGGTAATGCAAGTGTACCTCTATTTCATGCTTAGAGCCCATCAATTATAGTCACTTTGCCTAGTCATGCGTTATTTTCCAGTTTTATCAGATTATCATTTTAGCCACATGCTCCAAAATTAATCATGTACAAATAGATAACAGTGGGGCCGGTTCAATAGAAAAAGTAATCGTCTTTGGGGAAAAGACACAGGCAAGAAAACAAAGAGGTAGTTACTTTTGATCTTCCAGGACTGTCAACCCTAACACTCACTATCCATTTAACCCACCCCAACAAAAAAGCATTCATTTGTCCCCAATGCATAAAAATCTAAATACTAGAGTGGTAGGTGAAGCAACCTGCGGCGCAAAGCGCCGTCGATCAGTCAGTGGTGGGGTCGGTTTCCCCAGAACCCATGTCTGCGTCATATGGAAACCCTATTGGTGTCTCACAGCAACACCACCCATCATTAGTGCCTCCAAGCGATATCTACAGTGCTGGAGCTATACGCCTCAGCCCTAACTTTGATTGACTCTCCTCATCTGGTGCGGCCGCCTCATCAGCAAGTGAGCCTCCGCGCAGCCTTTCATCTCTCGGCGCTCCTCCCTTCTTTCTTGCTCGCGCCTCGTGCCTCTTCTGCTCCCCTCACTCCTCTTGGCACTTCTCTCGCTGTGGAGTGTGGAATTTCAAAGTGGAAACAGGAGCCACCAACACCGTGTCCTCAGCTAGAGGCTCGACAGGAGGGGCATCAGCCTCTGGCACCCTAGCCTCTAAGTCGTGTCGATGTGTTCCTGTACGAAGAATGGTCGCCTGCAAAAAAGCCTAAAAGGGAAGGGTGGAGTTAGGTTGGGTGTAGGGGATGGAGGAATGGAGATGAGTTATGGGTGTGAGGAGGGGGAGGAGGTTGAGTAGAGGGAGGGTTCATGGGGGGGGAATGTAGGTAGGGGGTGGAGGGTCCTGCGTGAAACCGAAAGGGGAATTTGGGGTCTTCGGAGGTCTCCCCGTGTTCGTCCCTTTTCTTATTCGTTTTCCGGGGCTAGGCACTCTCAACTCGAAGCGTTCCATGGAGCTGTTCAAACCTCAGCGATCTTCCGCTTCTTTGAACTGCACCATTTTCCGCTCTAGGCGCTCTTTTTCTGACTCAGCAATCGACTTCTGCATCAAGGCTAGATATGTATGCAAAGAGTGGCCATTTGTGCCTCTAGTTTTTTGACCCTTACAAGGCGGGACCATTGTCGGTAGAGGGGCTGTGCGATAGGAGCTCGGGGGCTGTGCTACTACGACGGGATAGACTCGACCCGGGGTAGTGTCAGTGGATGCCTGTGTAGCTTGTGGGCCTGGGCGCACCGTACCAGCTAATCATCAGCAAGTGGTGGCAAGCTCTGGATGGGGCCTCTACGTTGGCCCACTCATTTGCCTCGTCTCTGATGAGGCCGACGTCAGACGGTGCCCTGGCGGGGTCTTTCCCAGCTGATCTAGTGCCATATTGTACAACGCTGACCGCAAAAGTCAAGATCATGCACGGGAAGGTATGTGGTACTGACCATTTAATTCATCCCTCTTCGTGCATACTGCCCTTAGAGAAGCCATGTGAAGTCTACCTAACCTCGAATCCGGCTATCATCGCCCCATAACACTTCTCAATCCCAGTAAACGATGTTTGTCATCAGCCCCCCCCTTTTGTTGGGGGAGAGGCATGACAGGACAAGCAGCCATACACAGAACTTGGCTGTGAACATGTAGGTTGGCCTTCTTGATGGCCCCTCGGCTCAGTCACCCAATCGGCACCCTCCTCCATCTACTGACAGGTGCAGGGCCATCCACCTCTTGGTGGTTTCTCCTCTTGCGGGCTCGCGCACAGAATCTCGGCCATCCTTTACTATCTTCCACGGTATCGACGGTGAGGGGGGTCAGAGAAGCATCAATACTCTCAACCGTATAGAACCGTCGGGATGGCTGCAAGGAAATTGCAACACTGTACGCCCCGGACTCGTACCTTTTTCAGTGGGTCCTGTTTAGCGGGGGCAGCCCGCCTATCGATCTGTGATCGGAAAGTCGCTACGTAGGATGCGTAGAACTCCCGGACCATTTCTTCGCTGTATCGTCCCAACGGACGTGCTATCAAATCCAAGCGATGCCTGGTGAAGAGATTGTGGATCTCAGGCATCAATGGGAGGCTCCTGTTAGTACCCGCCGCTCCAAAGTGAGTGTTCGAGTCATTACTCCTTTATCAGTGAGGAACTTGGCGTCGGAGTAGACTTGAAACTGCCCGTTAACACACCACCGGTTGGGCTGGTCAGTGGCTGGGATGGGGACCTGAGTTGGTGAGCCGGATATAGAGTCTGAACTGTCAGCCTCATCAGACAAGGCCAACGCTACAGCGGTGGCGGGTGCGGGAACCTCAGCAGAGCCAGAGGCTTTCTCGGACCAGGATACTCCTAAGGAGCCAGACGCTCCTTCCTTATTTGTGGCTGACCCAGAGGGTGTGCCGGTAACTGTGCGCTCCGCATCAGACTGGGAGGCAGTGACTACACCGGACGTCACCTTTTTGGGTGTGGCTCTCGGAGCACGCGCAGCACGGGAAGGAGAGGAAGTGCCTGGGGGCACGTACTCAGGGTCACGCTCATCATCAGAGCCGATGACCATGCGGGCAGATGGGGCGACAGACTTCGATCACTCGCGTGCGTAGATGCGGTCTTGCTTGTGTGCCATAGTAAATAGTACATGTAAAGGATCGATACTAGTACGAGTAGTGGCAAACAAGACAGGAAAAACCATACGAAATAAAACATTGAAAATAGTGTGTCATTGCTATTGAAACTGTATCACACGACGGGCCTGGTGACGGCTCGTCATGGCTATGACGGACCGTCACAAGTACAACGGTCCGTCGTAGGACACTTAAAAAAATATGGAGACCCTTAGCAGAAGGGTCTCTGACTATCATGACGGTCGTGCAGGACGGACCGCCGTGGGTATGACAGTCCGTCACATGTGTCCGTTGAAGGACACTTAGAAAAAGTGAGAGACCCTTAGAAACAGGGTCTTTAACAACCAGAACGGTTGTGCAGGACGGACCGTCGTGAAGACGACGGTCCGTCGCATGTGTCCGTTAGGACAGGGTGCTAGGGCTCTTGGAACGGACCCTATGACGGTCCGTCGTGGGTATGACGGTCCATCATCGGGGTCTCGTTCTAAATAACAGTGAATGAACTGGGGGTACCCCATGCATCCCCGATGAACCCACATGGTCGTTTAGTGTTTTGGACCTATAATTGTCTATCCCAACTACCTAGGAAACTAGCAATGCAAAAGCACCTATGTCTAGGGTTGTCAACATGGTAAATTCAAACATTTTGAGCCTAGGTTTAGACATAATCATATAAAGGAAAAAATATACGATGAAGAACTAAACTAATACTAGGCAAGGAATGGCCTCCCAAGAATAATAGGCACTTCAAAATCAACCTCGCAATCAAGAATAACAAAATCAGCCGGAAAGATGAATGACTCCACTTTTTCTAGCACATCATGGAGTATCCCTATGGGCCATATCACTGTCCGATCAGCCATCAGTAGTCACATTGCAGTGGGTTTTGGATCCCCCAAACCCAACTTCTTGTAAATTTAGAGGGGCATGAGATTTATGCTTGCCCCCAGATCACATAAGCTTTCGGCAAAATGTACGACCAAATGTACAAGAAGAGTGAAACGCACCCAGATTCTTTCTTTTGTAGAGGGATCATTTTGTTAGCAATAGCACTACAATGCTGCAGTCTATCATCATCCTCGAAAAGTGACTGACGTTCTTGGTGACCAGATCTTCATAAATTTTGCATAAACGGGCATTGTTCTCGAGGCTTCTTTTTTTTTACCAAAGGGACATGAAGGACAGCTGCCTTTCAAACATTGTATGAAACGCCGGTATTTACCCATCCATCGGTCTTATTTTTCACAATATTTGAGGGAAGGGTGGTGTGGCCTAGGACATGGGCATTACCTTAATAGGTACTTCAGAATTATTTCCATACTTGCCTCTACTTCACCACTACCCTTTACCACATTTATTATCTTTTCTCAGTTTCTCAGTAGATGAAATAGGTGGGTCGCATTGGTTTGCCTTACCACCCGGTAGGATTGTCATACAGTGCGCATCATTATTTGGATTTTGGACAATGTTTGTGGGAAGAGTGCCCGGTTGAGTGTGTTCTGTTGCAGAAATTGGCCACTTGCAATTCGATTGTTAATAGAAATGTATTAGCAATACTCCTTCATCCGCATCCCGCCTCACTTAAGCTAACCACTCTTCCCCTTCAGCAGCAACCCATTCACGCCTCTACAACTTACCACTCTTTTCTTCTACTTAGCAACCGCCCAACACACTCATCTCGACAAATCCCTGACCCTACTCCCTCCCCTTCTGCTCACATTCAACACCCTTCTGAGCGCAACCCCTCTTCCTTATCCCCCCTCTGACTCCCAGCTTATAGCTACCATCATCATTGATGACTCATACAAACCCCTTACAATACTCTATCCCACCAACCCATTCCCGACGCCTCTCTTCTCCGTGTATCAACTTTTGCCCAATACTCGCTAATCACACCGCAACTCTTTAATGTGTCATAAATAGTGTTGAACCTTCCTCATCAGTTTGTGAACAATTATCCGTAACTCGACGCATTAATACTCACATCCCTAGGAGTAACCTTCAAGAAGATTTTGAGGGAGGAAAATAGGGTCCATTCCTGTCATTTCTATTACCATTAGTTACCCTGTTGAAGTTGTGCTTCGCGGGATTGTAGTTTCCATCTCGGACATAATGACCCTCACGATTGTAGTTACGATAGTTTCGACGTAGTCTGATCATGTGTGCTGTCTAAGGGTGATGATGGCATGCCACACCCGACGCAGTCTAATCGTGTGTTCTGTCCAAGGTGAAATGATGGCAGGCCATGCTCGACATCGTCTATTTGTGTGTGCTACCCAAGGACCATGCTAGCATGTAACGCTGGACGTCGTTCGACTGTGTGATATATCCAAGTGTTATGATGGTATTCCATGTCCAATGTCGTTTGTCCGTGTCTGTTGACCAAAAAAGATGATGGCTTTCCACGCTCGATGTCATCCGATCGTGTGTGCTATCTAGGGCGATGATGGCATGCAATGCCCGACGTCATCTAACCATGTGTACTGCACAAGGGTAATAATGGCATACCATGCTCGACGCTGTTCGTCCGTGTAGGTTGTTCAACGGAGATGATGGCATGTCACGCTCTAAGTAGTCCAACTGTATGTGTTGTCAAAGAGCGAGATAGCATGCCACACCCGACGTCGTCCGACCGTGTGTGCTGCCCAAGGGCGATTATGGCATGCCACTTTGTAAAGGGGAGATTATGGCGTGCCACACCCGATCGAGTGTGCTGCACAGGGGAAATGATAGCATGCCACGCCCGATGTCATACACCGCTGTGTGCTAAACAAGGGCAATAATTTTATGCCACGCTCGATATCGTCTTGCTGTGTGTTCATTCCAAGAGCGATGATAACATACCACATATGTCGTTGTACGACCATGTATGCTGTCCTAGGGCGATGATGGCATGCCACGTCCGACGTTGTCCAACCGTGTGTGTTCTACCCTAGGACAATGACGACATTCCATGACCGACGTTGTCCGACCATGTATGATGCAAAAGGGCTATGATGGAATGCCATGCCCGACATAGTCCGATCTTGTGTGTTGTCTAAGAGAGATGAAGGCATGCCAGCTCGACCCTGTACCACCATGTGTGCTGCCCAAAGGCCATGCGGGCATGTCACGCTTGACGTCGTCGGACCGTGTGAGCTGACAAAGGGCGGAAATAACTGCTTATGAGCGACATTCGTCTGATGTGTATGCTTCCCAAGGGTGATGACATGGCATGCTACGCCCGGAGGTCGTCCAACAATTTGTGAACTCCCAAGGGCCATGGGTGCATTGCCAACGCCCGATGTCGTCCACCGTATGTGCAGTCCAGGGTGGATTATGACGGAATTTGTGATTCTCCCCCAAGCTGGAAGATTGTATTTGAGATCTTCGAACATATTCAAGGGTTTCAATGTTACTATTGTAACTTCGCCAAGCCGATAATCTCTGATCGTGTGTGCGGTGTCCAAAGGGAGGAAAACTGCAATGCCCAAAGTTGTATATTGCTTGTAATGCTGGTCCAAGGGCGATGTGCATGTCTGCACGAATAGTCCTATTGTGTGTTTTCCAAGAGAGATAATTGCAAGTCACGCTCGACGTCGTCCGACCATGTGTGCTGTCCAAGTACTTCCTAAGGGTGATGATGGCAGGCCATGCCTGACGTAGTCTAATCCTGTGTGCTGTCGAAGGGTGATGATGGAATGCCATGCTCGACCTCGTCAGTTGTGTATGCTACCCAAGGACCATACTATGCCCGACGTCGTTCGACCATGATATATGTCCAAGGGCGATGATGGAATTCCACATCCAATGCCGTTTGTCCGTGTGTGTTGTCCAAAGAAGATGATGGTATTCCACGCTCGATGTCAACTGATCGTGTATGCTATCCAAGAGATATGATGGCATGCCTTGCCCGATGTCATCCGACTGTTTGTGCTGCACATGTGCAATGATGCCATACCATGCTCAACGCCGTTCATCCGTGTGGGTTGTTCTAAGGAGATGATGCCATGCTCGACGTCATTTGAGTGAGTATGCTGTCCATGGGCAATAATGGCTTGCCACGCCCGACGTCGTTCGAACGTGTGTCCTTCGCAAGGGCGATGAATGCATGCCACGCCCGACGTAGTCCGGTTATGTATGATTTCCAAGACGATGATGGCATGCCACACTCAACATCGTCCGACTGTTTGTACTTCCCAAGGACCATGATGGCATGCCATGATAGACGCCGTACGACCGTATATGCTGCCAAAGGAAGATGATGGCATGCTATGCCCAGCGTAGTCCAATCTTGTGTGATGTTCAAGGGAGATAATGGCAAGTCACGCTCGACGTTGTCCGACCATGTGTGCTTTCCAAGTAAGATAATAACATGCCACGGTCGACGTTGTCTGACCGTGTATTTTTTCTTGATGGCATGCCACACCCGACGTTGTGATACCGTGTTTGCTGCCCAAGGGTGATGATTGCATGCCATGCCTGATGACGTTCGATCAAGTATGCTTTCCAAGGACGATGCTGGCATGCCATGCCCGATGTCATCTGACCGTGTGTGCTGCCCAAGGTCCATTCGAGCATATCACGCCCGACATGGTATGATCGTGTTTGCTTTCCAAGGGTGACAATAACATGCCACATCAATGTCGTCCAACCGTTTATGCTTTCCAAGGGCGATGATGGAATGCCACGCCCAACGTCGTCCGACCGTGTGTGCTGCCTAAGGGTGTGATGGAATGCCACACCCGACGTAGTCTGAATACGTGTGCTATCCAAGGGCAATGATGGTATGAAACGCTTGACATCGTATGATCGTGTGTGCTTCCCAAGGACCATACTAGCATGACTCGCCCGATGTCATTCGACCGTTTAATGTGTCCAAGGGCTATGAAGGCATGCCACGTTCAATGTCGTTCGTCCGTGTGTGTTGTCCAAAGGAGATCATGGCATTCAACGCTCGACTTCATCCGATCGTGTGTCCTATCCACGGGCGATGATGGCATGACATGCCCAACGTCATCCAACCGTGTGCGCTTCACATGGGCAATGATGGAATACCATGCTCGACGGCGTTTGTCCGTGTGGGTTGTCCCAATGCGATCTTGGCATGCCAAGCCCAACTACTCCGACCGTGTGTGTTGTCAAAGTGTCACGACCCAATTCCTCAAGCCATGAAGGCACCTACTAAAACCCATAAAAAGGTAAGCCAAACCACAACCTAGAACAACACATAATGGGTGTGAGGATAGAAACTAAACAAGACTAAGAAAAGTACTATAACAACATAAGACAAAACCAAACATAAATACAATTAAGGACCCTCCCAGAGCCTAGAAGTCAGTAATAACAAAGCTAATCACAAACGAGTACAAGTCCCAACAGTGGACCAACGAAAATAACTACTCGAAAAGTAAAAGAAAGTCTTTATAAAACGATGGAGACGAAATAGTCACAAACGCTGTGTTGTGTGCTCACCCCTGTCTCCCAGACTAGAAAATCTCCAAATCGATCACGCTGACTAGTGGTGCTCGGACCTGCATCACAGGAAAATAGATGACAGGTCGTAGCATGAGTACCAAAAATAACAAGTACCAAGTAGGAATCAGAGGAGGCCCGCACTGAAACTATAAAAGAAAGCACTATGAAAAGACGGAATACAAAACTAGGAGGCAAGACAGAAAGGCTAAGTACACCATAATGCACACGAGGTATAAAGATCTAATAATTAAATAAAATAAGTAACTACACCTAATGGACCCCACATAAGCCAAAGAAGGTACACTCGTGCCCACGTTTTAAATAAAAACCCAAACGGACCCCCCAAAGCCCGACGACGTACACAACATAAGTATAACTTAAGGAGAAAGAACTCGTGGCCAAAGAACACCGAAACCAAAAAGTAGGGAATCTGACGGTACGGAGGTCGGGCCTTGACCGGACGCAACCAGCATTACACAGTATCCATTTGCAACAAAATGAAGTAACGAGGCACGGACATCTAAATGGATGCTTATACATACTTGGCCATACCTCTAAACGGATGCTCTACATAAGTATGTGGATGTTTCGAGGCCGAACCTTAATCCGTATACCCGACAAAGATATCGACTAGCTGCTGAAAGGTAGTTTATCTATCCATACTCATATTAAACCCGTGGAACACATCCAAAACTTAGCTAATCACTTGTAAGTCCTTTTAAAGATGATGAATCGCACTCAACTTTGAATCACGGAGCGGAATTAATTGTTACTCACGTAACTCGAGAAGCAGTATCATCAAAGAATAAGAGTAACTATCGCTAGAGCAAGTCAATAGTCTTTATAAATACCAAATATAATACATAAGTCTGCTACACAGTCTACACCAAGGATATTTAAGGCCGGCCGGCAGCGACGTCGTGGCTAAAACTAAGTCCTACCCGACTTTGAATTCATGCATTTCTAAGGAAATCCCTAGGCCAACCTAAACTAAGGCCAACCACACTTCTGTCAATCAGTATTCAAAACACACAAGCTAATTCATATCGCAAAGAAGGTCAATTAATAACAATAAAAACATGCTACAGTTACCCGATAATTCTCACGAAAAAGGTCAAAAAATATATTGTAACCACCTAGTGCATGATCCAATAACTACCCAACCCAAATCTCAACTAATAAACATGCATTAAATGTTCGAGTTCAATCATGAGAGAAATCATTACCTACCTGAACGCGAGATCACGCGCGCTCCAAAATTCACTCCTGATTCTTTTATTTCTAAAAAGTCATCCTCGAACGTTGATACACTATCAGAAATACATTCACCCCGACTATATTACGAGTCATTTCAAACACTAAAATCGCAAGAATGGAGACCAATCAATTTCGAGGTCCAAAAAGGGGAAAAAGTGGGATCCGCTTGAGAAATCCAGAATAACCCCAAATAAAAGGTCTAAATAACTATCGGAACTTGTATACCATAATGGACCCACAATTAGGACTCAAGACTTCACAACATGAACTGCAAAAAAAACCCAAATTATAAAGCTAAAAATCAGCAAACAAGGGCACAGCTACTTAAAAGATTTCATACCAAAATGAAGGTCCAAAGACAAAAAACATTCACACCACGCGGATACTCACGAAAACCACCACAATAAAGGCTCTGAATAACTAGATTCGGACCTAAAATGGCCAGAAAGCACCTTCTAAAAAATTGCCCAAACTTGTGCTCGAAAATGAGCTATGACAGTAGTTAAACCAAAATTTACCTCAAATCGGGTCTCCATCTTATTCCAAGCCTCACCAATATGTTGCCCTCGAAAAACTCACAAATTAGCCTTTTGACGTCGCCCTAATTTGGAGTTGTATAGATCAAAATATCAAAATTTCAAAGTAAGACACAAGGCTGATGTGAAAGTTGGGTTTTTATAAGGCGAATCTGGTCGTTAAAACCCCTATTTCTGGTCGTTTTTTAAAAGGGCTGTACACCAGCTTCAGGCTTTGCCTACTTCTTACAAAGGTCTCCGATGGGTGCTCGGAAGCTGTTCGAAACCTGATAAAAATAAAGCAGCTATGCTTAACCCTACCAAGTCGAATTCCGGATCAAAGGCGCAGTCAAAAGTCAAAATTTCATCACGAGGTCATCTGGTTCTCGATTAAAAAATGTGGGACCAATTCCATTGACCATTTTAAGTTTTAAACCACAAAAGGGCTCGGAAAAATATCAAAAAAACCTCAAAAACCCGAAAGAAGGGTCCAAAAACTAGACCAAACTCGACATTCCGGAAGGCTAACCGCGCTGACGAAATTCTCATCCGAGGCGTTACTCAGAATATTGGGACTCAAAGTCAAACTTAACTTTTATTAAACTTTAAAGTTAAAAACGCCTAATCACACCCCAACTCAAACTGAAAAACTTTGGGAGTCATGTCGACAATGCTACTGACCTAAAATGACCCTTCCGGAACGATGGAATTGTCAGACTTGGATTCTGATGTCATTCTTCTTGATACTTTTGATCGAAACTGATAGTATCAAGGGCATAAGCTCCAAAAATACTAAAGCTCACACATAATCAAACGGAATGACCAGCGTGACCGATCTGTCAGTCTCAGCAAGTCATAAATGACCTTGAATCGCTATCGGAACGCTCTAACGAGGTACAGAAGATAAAACATTAAAATGACAAGAAGGGTCATTACAATATCAAACTACTAAAAAGAACTTTAGTACGCGGAAAGTAAGGGTCAAGAAGATACCGAAGGCTCAAACAACCGGGAAAATGCTCTCGCATCTCCTTCTCGGTCTCCCAGGAGCCTCCTCGGACTGAACGATGGCCTCTAACGGACCTAAAATAGGAATGTCTCTCGAAGTGCAATTTTCCTAAAATCTAATTCGAGGATGGCAACTGGTTCTTAACAAATGTCAAATGTCATCCAACTCAATGCATCATACGAGAGACATGGGAATCAGTCAGGAATATCATACGCGAGTAGCATCGAGAAATGGAAACTGGAGTATGGCTGAAAATGCTGGAGGTAGGGCCAACTCATAAGCAACCTCCCTAACTTCCGAAGTAGTATCTCAAAAGGGGGGGCCCAATATACCTGGGGCTAAGCTTACCCAGCCTCCCAAAATCTCATGTCATCACACCCTTCATGGGCGACACACGGAGAAATAACCTATCACAACAGAGAATCTCCAAAGGTCGACTCCTTCGATTCGCATAAACTCTGGGGCATTACTCTGAGCTGTCCGAGTCCTGAGTATATCCTGAATTCACTCTCACCTGCTTCCAACAGCCTTCCTGAATCAAATCTGTACTCGCGGGCCTAGGCTCTGTAGACTAGAACCCGCCCACTGGAGTGCGACAACGGCCTCAAACGGGGCCATCTGAATGCTTAGAATGGTAGCTGTTGTTATATGCAAAATTCGCCAAGGGAAAGAATGGTCCCATGACCACAAAACTCCAAAAAACACACCCCAGTAGGAAGGTCCTCAAGGACGCTGAATAGGCGCTGACTGGACCCATCAGGATATGACGGTGGAAAGTTGTTGCTAAGGTCAACCCGGTGCCCAATCACCTGGAAAGGTCCTCCAAAAGCTAGACGTGGACTGAGAAAGAACCCCGATCTAATATAAGAGAAACTGGCACACCATGAGTCGAACCACCTCCCGAATTAGATACGAGAAAAAAACTCTCGCAATAAATGAAGATTGAACGCAGGAAAGTGCTGACTTTGGTCAACTCGACAACGATGACCAAATACTATTAACTATCTAGAAGTCCTCGGTAGACCAGACCAACAAAATTCATAGTAATTGCGGTACCACCTTCCATTCCGGAATGGGGAATCCCTGAAATTCACACAAGGACTCAATCTACAGCCTACCTGCTGGCAGAACAAGCAAGAGAAACAAGTCAGCACAGTCTCGTCTAATGCACACTCCACCAAGTAATGTGTCGCCAAATCACGATACAAATCTTCGTTGTACCTGGATGGATACAAATCTAGACTCCGAGCCTATGAAAGTATCAATTGTATCAAATCTCCAACTATCGAGGAAGCACATGCGACCGGCGAATCATCAACACTCCATCAGGATCAAGGTAGCCTGATCACTATTACCCGCTACACACGCGGTCTCTAAGGGACCCCAGGGCCTCATCCTCAATTGACAACCCACGGATTCTTATCATCCAAAGAAGAGACTGAACTCCCATATAAGCCAAGACGCGCGTACTAGAATCGAGATATCGAATCGAACATTTGCATGGCTAAAAAACACTGGGATGTCCAAAGACAAGGGTTCTTCACTGCAAGGATAAAGAAGCAGACTACCCATACCACCGCTTCGGATCAAGGAGTCTGCTACCACGTTCGCTGGCCGGATGATTTAGAGAATGGAGAGATCATAATCCTTCAGGAGCTTAATCCAACGATGCTTTTGCCCGAATTAAGTCCCTCGTGCTCTGATGTACGGAAGACTTGTGGTCAGATAGTTCTCACATCGAACTCCATACAAGTTAGTGCCTTCAAAATCTTAAGCACAAAAAACTACCGCTGCTAACTCCAAAGTCATGGGTGGGGTTAGTTGTGCTCATGGCAATTAAGCTTCCTCGACGCATCGCAATAACACGGCCCTGCTGCATCAAAACACAACCCACACCAAAACATCAGATGCATCACAATAAACTCGTGATGATGAAACCTTCGCCCTCAATCGGGAAGAGTCAATATCGGAGCGCTAGAGTTAAGCAACTCCTTAGCTTCAGAAAGCTTCGTCTACACATTATCCAACACACAAAGGGAATATCCTGGCGAAATGGTCAACCCGAGTCAAAGGAGCTGCAATAGTAGAAAAACAACCCTCAACAAAATGCCTGTAGTAACTCGCTAACCCGTGACAAGATATGAACCTCAGTAACAGAAGTGGGTCTTTGTCCCAATCAAGAATAGTTCAATCTTCTTCGGATTTACCCTAATACCCTCCTTGGCACACGTGCCCCAGAATTCTACAGATGCAAGCCAAAACTCGCACTTGAGGAACTTGAGCATAAAGCTGCTAATCTCTCAAAAGTCTGGAGCATATTTCATAACTGATGCTACATGCTCACTCCGCTACGCTGAGTTACAAATATGTCATCAATGAAATGATAACTAATGAATTTAACGTATGGCTGAAACAACGTGTCATCAAGTCATAAAGGCGGGCTGGGGGGATAGTCAACCCCAAAGACCATCACAAGGAACTCATAATGGCCGAACGGTCCCAAATGCCAGTCTTAGGGAGGGTCTGCTTCTCTAAATCATCAGCTGATATACCCGTACCTCAAAATCAATCTTAGACAAACGGCGCACCCTGAAGCTAATCAAAACAATACTCTATACGAGGTAATTGTTTTAGGGTAACAGTTCTTCATGTCACTTCGTTCAGATGCATGAGTCAAATGCACATCCTCAAGTTTGGTTCCATCATGCTTGTTCACAAACCAACACACGGAGCCACCCCATGGCGACACCAATCGGACGAATGAACCCTTTTCTAATGAGGTCCTTTAACTGAATACTGAGCTCTTTTGAGCTGTGCAGGAGGACATCCGATAAGGCAAGGAATAGAAATAGGACGGGTGCTAAGCCTCCAATCGATAGAAATAATGTAACGGCTCTATGGGTTTTAGACAGTAGATTGTAGGGAAAACATTGAATACTCTATATCCACAGGAATTGAGACACACTGAAAGGGCCCCCCTTACACACATCCGATGTGGTCCAATACGCTAAACACCTAGAAGAAAGAAACCAATCGCCTAGCTCGAATATAAAAGACAGAATTGTCACTGTCTGGGGGTGGACGATAAGCAGCCTGCACAATACCGGGGGAAACACCATGCATGGATAGGTAACGTCTTGCGCATAGCAATCCAAGAACACATGATATGGGGATAAACAAGTCCTGCCCCAAAATCAATAAAAATCACTCATATCTAGGAATAATAAGATCAGCTCTAGCTATCATAACCTGGATAGTCACTAAGAATAGATCGCAATACTTGATCACTACTAAGAATCACCTACCGAGGTCGAAACATTAACCGGCTCTGCTAAAGACTCGGACTCATACACAATTGGGGGAGAAAAATAAATAGATACTACGAGATGTGGACACTGGACAATAATACCTGCCAGCAGGATGATGGGCACAAGAAAAGCGACCTGAGAGACATCGCAGAGCCTCAGTCGCCGCCCTTGCCCGGGGCAGAGTAGAAAAGAAATGTCACATCAGCACCTCTACCTGGTTCACCCGGGGTCTACCAACTACCTGCCTTCACGAGCTCCCACCCTGGTGGTACCTGTCGACTCTTCTCGATGGTTCTGAATCTGATCACCTCTCTAGCTGAAGAAGAAGAAAGAAGAATAGAAACAGCTGACTGATGTGAAAAACTGGTTTAGAACTAGGTGGAGCTGGTAACAATCCGCCCCCGACGCGCTGGGGACATTCTCTAGACCCAATGGTAAAGGCCACCACAATCATAACACCTGAAGTGGAACGCCTGTAGTTAAAACCCGACTACGCGCCACCATCGAAGGAAAGGGCAACTGATCCCCTCGAATTATGGCCTTGTACTAGGACAACTCTGACTGCTATTGCCTCCCTCATAAAACAGGTAATGCGCTTTGACACAGGCGACTGGTCGACCCTGTTGGACCCTATGACGTGGCCTATCATATGAGTCCCTCCCCCTTGTCTGCGACTCGCTAAGGTGACATGGTAGAGTGACTCTTATCGATTCCCTGGGGCTCTCTGATGAAATAGCTCCATGGATCGGGCATTATCACACATCAAGAAAAAGAACGGCCAGCTGAAAACCATATGCTCTATGTCAACCTCAAATGGTTATCGCAAACCACGTACAAAAAAACGGAACTCTCTCTCCCTTTAGTGTGGCAGGATCATAATTAGCAGGCGAACAAAATAGGAAACCTCACCTCATACTATGAAAACGGTCATAGATCCTGCTCCAATCTAGGGAGGAACTGACACGACAGCCTATATCTGACGCCGTGCATGAACCGGGCCAGTAGTAAAAGCCTCTGAGATCTCACTCCAAGATTATAGGCGGCGATCAACTAGACTAGACATAGATACTGTGCGCCACACTGCCTGCGATGGACCACGGAACTTGATGAGCGGTAAAGTCAGCTCCTCTCGACCTATTCTAAAAGGCCTAATGATTGTAACTGCTTCTGGCAGGGAGCGGGAACTCGTGAGCGCCCTCTCAAATCGCCCCTGGGAATATAGGATTTTTTGTGGTGCCAACCTCTGAAATACCCAAGAAAGGAATATTCTGATCGGCAGGCAATCCTCTCTAACCTCTAAGTCTAGGGAGGCCGGCATATGAACTGGTGGGTGGAGGAGATCTTGCAGCGCTGGGGGTGTGGTCTGATAGTGATGGTGAATGTGCATTATCCCTATAGCTGCGAATATATGAGTCAAGAGGGAATGAAATCGGTGATGCAACTGGTGCGGGTGGTGGCTGGGCTGGAACGCCCCACTGGTTGTGGCGGTATATACGCTTGCTGAGGCTCATCCTCCATATCCCTGGCTGGTGCTGCAGCCCTACATCGACCTCGTGGTCGACGTCTTCTACCCAAGCTGAGGCTTCCGGGTGCTTCGCCCCAAAACACCACCACCTCGCGTCGCGAGCCAAGCCTGTCTGTAATAGATTGAATGAAAACCTGAGGATTTTAAGAAACAAAACAAGAAAACGCGGCCACGAATTTGAAACAAATGGATATTTCCTAAATACATCCTGTAGGCCTCATGTAGATAAGTTACCGACGTCTCCGCACAGATCCGCAGGACTCTATAGACGTTAGCTCTGTAAAAGTGAACGTTGAACACTAGGGCTCTGGATTTATAAAAAAAAAAAAAAACCAACTTGTCACAACCCAATTCCTCGCAGCCGTGAAGGCACCTACTAAAAACCCCAGTAGGCTAAGACAAAACCACAATCAGAACAACCACATTATGCGGTCGGTGGGGTAGATAGAAACTAAAAAGGACTAACGAAAAATACTATAACAACATAAGCAAACAAAAAAATTAAATACAATTAAGATCCTCCCGAGCCAGGAAGTCATAAAATAATACAAAGCTACCATCAAACGAGTACAAGCCAACAGTGGACCAACAAAACTAGACTGTCTCGAAAAAGTAAAAGACAAGTCTTATATAAACAGATGGAGACTGAAACTAGTAAAAAACGCTGGTGCATCACCCTATCCAAGACTAGAAAAGCTCCAAACTCGATCAACGTGACTAGTGGTTTCTCGGACTTCAATCACGAAAAATAGATGCAGGAGCGTTAGCATGATTACCAATAAAGGTACTAGTAGGCATCATAGCCGACTTAATAGAAAACTAAAGCACTTGAAAAGAGGAATCAAAAACTAGAGGTCAAAGAACAGAAGGCTCACGGAAAACAATAATGCACCGTGTGGTATAGATCTAAACTAAATAATATAAATAAGCTAAAATTACACCAACTTGACCCACCCATAAGCAGAAGGTACACCTCCGTGCACAAGTTTAAATAAAAACCCGAACGGACCCCATAAGCCCAAACACGAGTACACAAAATAAAATTATAACTTAAGGAGAGGAAAAGGAACTTAGAGGCCACAAGAACACCAACCAAAAAGTAGAATCTGGACGGTACACAGGTAGGGCCTTGACAAACCCCAACAAGAATTACACACAAGTAGCCACAATTGCAAAATATTAAGTACAATGAGGCCGGACTTCTAAACCGGATGTCTACATACTGAGGGTCGTACCTCTAACCGATGTCTACATAAGCTAGTGGATGTTCGAGGCCGAACCTAAATCCGGATCCACGACAAAGATGTATCGATATAGTGCTGATGTGAAATGAAGAGGATTTACTATCCATAATTCATATAACCCGTGGAAGAACACGATTCCAGGACTTAGCTATCAAGGTAAGTCCTACAAGATGAATCGAACTAAACTTTGAATCAACTGAACGAAATTCATTGCATAACGTAACCGAGGAGCCGTAACATCGAAGAAATAGGAGAACTAATCGCTAGAGCAAGCTCATGTATTTTCTAAATACCAAACTATCAAGACTCAAGTCGCACACAATCTACAAAATGATTAAGCGGACGAAAAGCGACGTCGGGGCTTAAAACTAAGTCCTACGACTTTTGAATCATGAATTTAAAGAAAAACCCTAGTCAAACAAAACTACGGCCCAACATACCTTCTGATAATCAGTATTCCAAACCATACAGAATGCATATGAGCAAAGCAGGTGAATTAAAATACAATAAAAACATGCTAACAGTTACCCGATAAATTCTTAGAAAAAGGTCAAAAGACAGGATTTTAAACACCTATGCATGATCCAATAACTACCGAACCCAATCTAAACTAATAACATGCATTCACATGTTCTAGTCAAATCTAAGAAGAAAAACCGTAGCAATACCTGAAGGCAGATCCACGCGTCAAATTTACTCCTTGATCTTTTACTTTCTAAAAGGCCTCAAAACGTTGATACAATATCTAACATAGAGGCACGACGTTATTACGGTAATTAAACACTACAAACGCAAGAGAAACGGAGGGAAGAGAATACAATTTCGCGGGCCAAAATGCAAAAAAGTGGGATCCGCATTGAGAAATCCAGAAAATTAACCCAAATAAAAGTACTAAATAACTCTCCGAACTGTATACCATATGAACAACATTCAGGACTCAAGACAGTCCAACATGAAATGACAACAAAAAAACCCAATTTCTAAGCTAAAAATCAGCAACAATGGCAGCAGCTCACTTAAAGATTTTACCACAATGAAGGTCCAACAGCCAAAACCAATCACCAACCACGAGATCCTAACGAAAAAAAAACCCACACAAATTATATAGGCTCTTGAATCACTAGATTCGACAACTAAAATGGACAAAGAAAATCCACCTCTAAAATTTCCCAAACTTGTACTCGAAATGAGCTATGACCGCAGTTTAAACCAAAATTTACCTCAAATCGGGTCTCCAAATCAGATCCCAAGCTCACCAATGCGTTGCCCCCTTCGAAAAAAACTCACAAAACTTAGCCTTTTTTAATCGCCCCAATTTGGAGGTTTGTATAGCTCAAAAATCAAAATTCTCAAGTAAACACCAAGGCTGAAAGTTGGGGTATAAGGAACGAATCTGGTCGGTTAAAACCCCCAAACTTTTGGTCGCGTTTTAAAAGGGCTGCACCAGATTCAGCTTGCCTACTTTTTTAAAGTCTACGCGGGTGCTAGGAATCGTTTCGGAACTATTTAAAATAAAACAGAATGCTACCCTACCAAATACGACATTCCAGACTCAAAGGTTGAGTCGAAATTTTCAGCAAAAGGTCATCTCCGATAAAAGGGGGGTCCCACTTCCATTGGCCATTTTAAGTCAAAAAAACCACAAAGTACCGGAAAAATATCAAAAATCTCAAACCCGAAATAGGGTCAAACTAGACCCAACTAGACATTACCGGCAGCTAACCGCGCTGACAAAAATTCTCATCGAGCGCGTTACAAGAATGTGACTAAAGTCAAACTTAACTTAAACTTAAGTACAAAGCTAATCACAACCAACTCACACTGGAAAACGTTGAGAGTCATGTCGACAATGCACTAGGACTAAAAAATTAGCACTTCTGGAAATGATGGAATTGTCAGACATGGATTTTGATGTCATCTTTTTGGAACTTTTGATTCGAAAAATGATCGATCAAGGTTCATTAAGCTCCAAAAATCAATAAAGCTCACCAATAACGAAACAAATGACCAGGTGACCGATCTGTCAGTCCCAGCAAGTCATAAATGACTTGGAATATCTATAGGAATGCTCTAAATGATGTACAGAAGATGAAACACTAAAAATGACAAGAAGGGTCATTACAAAGAGCGAGACGGCATGCCATGGCTGACGTCGTCCGACCGTCTTTGCTACCCAATGACGATGTTGGCATTACACATCCATCATCATTCGATCGTGTGTTCTTCCCAAAGGGATGATAGCATGTTATACTCGAAGTCATCCAACCTGTGTATTTTGTCCAAGGCCGCTAATGGCATGCCACATCGATATCCTCCGACCATGTGTGCTGCCCAAGGGAAATGCGGGGAATCCACGCACTACGTCGTCCTACTTGTTTTCTTTATAAGGACGATGATGGCATGCCATGCCAGACGTAGTCCGATCATTCCAGTTGTCCAAATGCAATGATGGCATGTGACGCTTGACATTGTCCAACTGTGTGTGCTACCCAAGGGTGATTATGACACGTCAGGCTCGACGTCGTCCGACTAATGGCTGCCCAAAGAGACGATGATTGACTGACATGCCAATGTCACCAACGTACTTGTGTGTGTGCTTCACAAGGGCCATGCGGGCATGCCACATCCAATATCGTCTGATCTTGTGTGATGTCCAAGGGCGATGTTAACATGCCACGTCGACGTTGTTCGATTGTGTATGCTTTCCAAGGGCTATGAATGCATGGAACACCCAATGTTGTTCGATCGTGTGTGCTTCCTAAGGGAAATGATGGAATGAAATGCCCTATGATGTCTGACGGTGTGTGCTTACCAAGGACGATGAGGCCATGCGACGCACGACGTCGTCCAACTGTGTTTCCCAAGGACCATATGATAATGCTATGCTCGACATCATCTGATCGTGTGTGATGCCCAAGGGAGATGATTGCATGTCATGCCCGACGTCATACGACCATTTATGTTACCCAAATCCCATGCGGGCATGCCACGTCCAACGTCGTCTGGCCATTTGTGCAGTCCCGGACGTATTGCCAAGCAACGCCGACTGTCCACATATGTGTGTGTCCAGGGCGAGATGGCATGCAACGCCCGACGTGTTGGCTTGTGGATGCCTGCCAAGGGAAATGCTGGCCATCTAACACACGGGACATTGCTCGAAAGTGTGACTCCACCAAGGGGCAATGATGGACATACCACACTCTATATACGGATTGAGGGGGGCTGCCGAGGGGAGATGATGGTATGTCACGCTTCACATTTTTTGACCGTGTATTTTGTCTAAAGGTGATGATAACATGCCACACCAGATGTCATTTGACTGTGTATGATTCCCAAGGACGATGATGGTATGCCACGCGATATCGTTCGTTCGTGTGTGTTTTCCAAAGGAGATGATGGCATGCCATTCCCGACATCATCTGACCGTGTGAGCTGTCCAAGGGATTTATGGTATGTGATGCCCAATTTAGTCCGACCTTGTGTACTACCTAAGGGCAATGATGGCATCTAACACCCTACGTCGTCCAATAGTCTATGCTGTCTAAAGGCGATAATGGCATGCCACGCCTGACGTCGTCCGACCGTGTGTGTTGTCCAAGGGACATGCATGCATACCACGCCCGATGTGGTCCAATCTATGTTATGTCCAAGGGCGATGATAACATGCCACGCCCGACGACATTCTATCGTGTATGCTTTCCAAGGGCGATGATGGAATTTCACGCCCGACGTCGTTCCCGGACCATGGTGCTTCCAAGGGTCAATGGTAACATACACGCCCGACGTGGTTGGTATATCGTTGTGTGTTGTCCAAGGATGTTGGTAAAAAGCCACGGCCAAACGTCATCTGACTTTAATGATTGCGAGGGATAATGAGGGAATGCCACGCCCGACGTTGTCCATAAAGCAGTGTTGCCTATGGTGATGATGTCATGCACGCTGGATGTTTCTCAGATCGTGTATGCATTTCCCAGTGAGATGGATGCATTCCTGCTCGGACGTTGTCTATCGTGGGTTCTTACCAAGGACTATATGCCAATACTGCCATTGTTTTTTTTTTCTCACCCGACATCGTTCAACCGTGTTATATTTCCAAGGGCGATGATAGCATGACACATCCAATGTCGTTCGTCCGTGCGCGTTGTCGAAAAGAGATGATGACATTCCCGACGGACATTGTTCGATCGTGCGTTGTATCCAAGGGCGATATTGGACTGTCATGCACAACGTCAACTGACTGTGTGTGCTGCACAAGGGCAATGAAGGCATACCATGCTCGACGTTTTTCGTCCGTATGGTTTTTAGAAAGAGATTATGGCATCCAAGCCCCAAGTAGTTCGATCGTGTGTGTTCTCAAAGAGAGAGAGGGAATGCGACGCCCGACGTCGTCTGACCGTGTGTGCTGCCCAAGGGCAATGATGGCATGCCACCCTTACCATGTGTGCTGCCCAGGGTCCATGCGAGCATGCCATGCTCGACGTCGTCCGACCGTGTGTAATGCCCAAGGGCGATGATAGCATGTCACGCTCGATGTCGTCCGACCCTGTGTATTTTGTCCAAGGGCGATGATGACATGCGACACTGACTTCCTCCAACCGTATGTGCTGCCCCTGGGCAATGCGGGCATGCCAAGCACGACATCGTGCTACTTGTGTTCTGTCCAAGGCTGATGATTGCATGCCATGCCAGACATAGTCCAATCGTTCGTGCTATCCAAGGGAGATGATGGCATACGATGCTTGATGTCATTTGACCATGTGTTCTGCCCAAGGGCGATGAAAACATGTTGCGCCCGACGACGTCCAGTTGTATGTGCTGCCCAAGGGTGATGATGTCATGACACACTGATGTCATCCGACTCTGTGTGCTTCAGAAGGGCCATGCGGGCATGCCACGACCGACATCGTCTGATCGTGTGTGCTATCCAAGGGCAATGATAACATGCCACTCTTGACTTTGTTCAATCGTATATGCTTTCCAAGGGCTATGAATGCATGACACACCCAATGTCGTCCCATCGTGTGTGCTTCCCAAGGGCGATGATGGCATGCCATGCTCTACATCATCCGATAGTCTGTGCTTCCCAAGGGCGATGATGCCATGCGATGCTCAACGTTGTCCAACCAAGTATGCTTCCCAAGGACCATGTGGGCATGCCACGCCTGACGTCATCCGACCATGGTTGCAGCCTAAGGGCGATCATGGCATGTCACGCTCAACGTCGTTCGACAATTTATTTTTCCCAAGGCCCATGAGGGCATACCACGCCCAACGTCATCCATCTATTTGTGCATTTTAAGGGCGATGATGGCAAACTAGGCCCAACGTCGTCCAATCGTGTGTGTTGTCCAAAGGTGAGATGGCATAAACCTCCCAACGTTTTCCAACCGTGTTTGCTGCCTAAGGGCAATGATGACATCTAACGCCCGATGTCGTCTGAATGTGTGTCCTCTAAAAGGACGATAATGGCATGCCATATCCGCGTCTACGATGATGTGTGCTACCCAAGGGCGATGATGGCAGCCACCGCTTGGACGTTCATTGTTTGAAATATAATCTTTCAAATAATAATTATTGCCTTGGACCGAGTCAGGTCGGATGTGTATGCTCTCCAAGGGCGATGATGGCATGCCACGCCCGACGTCAACCGAATATGTGTTTTACCCAAAGGCAATGATGGCATGCCACACCTGACGTAGTTTGATCGTGTGTGTCATCCAAGGGCGATGATTGCATACGATGCTTGACGTCATCTGACCATGTGTGCTTCCCAAGGGTGATGATGACACCCGCCGTCGTCCGATAATATGTGCTACAACAGGGCAATGATGGCATGCCACACCCGATGTCATCCCATTTTGTGTGCATCACAAGGGCCATGCGGGCATGCCATGCCTGACATCGTCTGATCTTGTGTGCTGTCCAAGGGCGATGATAACATGCCACACCCAACGTCGTTCGAACGTGTATGCTTTCCAAGGGCTATACTGGCATGCCACACCCGACGACATTCGACCGTGTTTGCTGCCCAAGGGTGTTGATGGCTTGCCACACCCAACATCGTTCGACGGTGTGTGCTGCCCAAGGGCAATATGCCACGCGATGGTCGACGTCGTCCAACCATGTGTGCTGCCCAAGGCCCATGCGGGCATTCCACGCCTTACGTCATCCAATCGTGTGTGCTGCCCAACGGCGATGATAGAATGTCACGCCCGAGGTCCTCCGACAATTAATTCTTCCCAAGGCCAATATGGTCATGCCACGCCCGACGTCGTCCAGCCATTTATGCAGTACATGGGTGATGATTTTATGCCACGCCCGACTTCATCCGACCATGTGTTTTGTCGAAGGGCCATGATGACATGCCAGGCCCGATGTCGTCCATCCCTGTGTGTGCTATCCAAGGGAGATGATGACATGCCAGTACCAAAGTTGTCCGACCATTTATTTTGTCCAATGACGATGATAGCATGCCACTCCCGATGTCGTCCGACCATGTGTTTTTTCTTATGGTGATAATGAAATGCCACGCCTCACGTAGTTCGACTATGGGGGTAGCACAATGGCGATGATGGCGTGCCACACCAAAACTCATCCGTACGTGTGTAAAGTACATAGGCATGATTGCATGCCATGTCGACATCATCCGACAGTGTGTGTTGTCCAAAGGGGATAATGTCATGACAAGCCCGACATTGTCTGACCATGTGCTTTCCAAGGGCGAGATAGCATGCCGCCTGACGTAGTCCGACCGTGTGTGCTTCCCAAGGGCAATGATTGCATGTACGCCTGATTTGATACGACTGTGTGTTTTGTCCAAGGGCAATGATAACATGCCACACCCAATGTTGTACGACCCTGTGTGTGCTGTCCAACAGAGATGATAGCATGCCAGTACCGACGTCGTTCGACCATTTATTTTGTCCAATGGCGATGATGGCATGCCATGCTCGATGTCATCCGACCATGACTTTTTTCTTATGGTGATAATGGCATGCCACACCTCACGTAGTCCGACCATGTGTGCATCACAAGGGCGATGATGGCGTGCCACACCCAACCTCGTCCATACGTGTGTAAAGTACATAGGCATGATGGCATGCCACGTCGACGTCGTCCGACACTGTGTAATGTCCAAAAGGGATAATGTGAGGAAAAGCCCGACATCGTTCGGCCATGTGCTATCCAATAGAGATATAGCATGCCACCGCCTGACGTAGTCCGAACATGTGTGCTTCCAAAGGCCAAAGATGGCATGAACACCCAACGTAGACCGATTGTGTGTTATGCAGAATGGCGATGATGGCATGCCGCCCGATGTCGTACGATGCTGTGTGCTGACCAAGGGCGATGAGGGGTGGAAATGCCCATGTCGACATCCGCTCGACCGTAGTTGAGTCCAGCAAGGAGGGAAAATCTACCATAACAACGACCGTTGTTGTGCCTGACCAATGGATGATGTCAAAGGGAGATGCAAGGCATGCCAAAACGATTGTCGTCCCGATCGTGTGTGTGCTACCCACGGACATGAGGACATTGCCACGCCCAACATCGTCCGACCATGAACACATGCCAAGATCTATGATGGCATGCCATTCCCGACCTAGTCTGATCTTATGTGTTGTCCAAGGGAGATGATGGCATGCCACGCTTGACCTTGTCCGACTATGTGTGCTGCCCAAAGGTAATGCGGGCATGTCACGCTTGACGTTGTCCGACCATGTGTGCTGATCAAGGGCGATAAAAACATGTGATGCTTGACATCGTCTGATCGTGTTTGCTTCCCTAGGGAGACGATGTTGTGCCACGCCAAATGTCATTCGATTGTGTGTGCTGCCCAAGGTTCATGTGGTCATGCCACGCCCGATGTTATCCAACCGTATGTGCAGTCCAAGGGCGATGATGGCATGCCACGCCCGATGTCATCCCTACCGAGTGTGCTTCACATAGGCCATGCGGGCATGACATGCCCGACATCGTCTGATCATGTGTGCAGTCCAAGGGCAATGCTAACATTCCACGCACGACATCATTCGACCGTGTATGCTTTCCAAGGGCTATGATGGCATGCCACACGACGTCATTCGAACGTGATGCTACCAAGGGCCGATTGGATGGGCATGGCACACCAACGTCGTACGGACAGTGTTGCCTACCCAAGGGTGATGATGACGATCCAGGCGATGCTCGACGTCGTACAAAAAAAAACAATTGTGTGATGCCCAAGGACCATGCCCCCTTGGGGCAGAACACGCTTGACGTCATCCAATCTTGTATGCTGCCCAAGGGAGATGATAGCATGTCATTCCCGACGTCATCCGACCATTAATGCTTCCCAAGGCCAATGTGGGCAGGCAACTCTTGATGTCGTCCGACCATTTTTTGAACTCCAAGGGTGATGATGGCATGAAACGCCCTATGTCATCCGTAAGTGTGTTTTGTCCAAGGGAAATGATGATATGCCACGCCCGATGTCGTCCGACCTTGTGAGTGCTTCCCATGGGTGACGATGACATGTCACGCCCGACCTCGTCCGAGTTTGAGTGCTACCAAAGGGCGATGATGGCATGCCACGCCTGATGTAATCCAACCGTGTGTGCTTCACAAGAGTCATGCAGGCATTCCATGTCACAACGTCTGATAGTGTGTGCTTTTCAAGGGTGATGATAACATTCCACACTCGATGTCGTTTAACCGTGTATGCTTTCCAAGGGCTATGATTGCTTGCCATAACTAACATCGTCTGACTGTGTATGCTGCCCAAGGGCGATGATGGCATGCCACACCCAACGTCTCCCGACGGTGTCTGCTGCCCAAGGGCGATGATGCCATCCGATAATCGACGTCGTCCAACCATGTGTGCTGCCCAATGACATTGCGGGCATGTCACGCCCGACATTATCCAATCGTGTGTGCTGCCCAAGGGTGATGATAGCATGTCACGCCAGTCGTCATAAGACTATTTATTCTACCCAAGGCTATTGCGGGTATGCCACGCTCGACGTCGTTCAACCATTTGTTTAGTCCAAGGGCGATAATGGCATGACATGCCACGCCTAATGTCGTTCGACCCTGTGTTTGCTGTTCAAGGGAGATAATGGCATGACTCGCGCAACGTAGTTTGACCATATATTTTGTCCAAGGGCGATGATGGCATGCCACTCTAGATGTCATTTGACAATGTGTTTTTCCTTATGGCTATATTTTCATGGAACGCCTCACGTAGTCTGACCATGTGTACTACACAAGGGCGATGACTCAATGCCACGCCCGACATCGTCCGTTCGTGTGTGCAGTGCAAAGGCGATGATGGCATGCCACGTCAACGTCGTCCCATATAGTGTGTTGTTTAAAGGGGATGATGTCATGACAAGCCCGACATCATCCGACAGTGTGCTGTCCAAAGGCGAGACAGTATGCCACGCCTGACGTAGTCCGACCGTGTGTGCTTTCGAAGGACAATGATGGCATGTAACGCCCGACATAGTTCGATCGTGTTTGCTGCACAAGGGAAATAATAACATGCCACGCCCAAAGTTGTACAACGTTGTGTGCTAACCATGGGCAATGAGATTATGCTACGCTTGACATCGTCTTACTGTGTGTTCAGTCCAAAGGCGATGATAATATACCACGCATGTCGTTGTCTGACCATGTATGTTGTCCTAGGGCGATGATGGCATGTCACGCCCAATGTCGTCCAACTGTGTTCTACCTTATAACCATAACGACATGCCACGCCCAACGTCGTCCGACCATGTATGATGCCGAAGGGCTATGACAACATTCCATAACCGACATAGTCGATCTTGTGTGCTATCTAAGAGAGATGATGGCATGCCATGCTCGACCTTGTACGACCATGTGTGCTACCCCAAGGCCATGCGGGTATGTAACGCTTGACGTCGTCGGACCGTGTATGTTGACTAAGCGCGATAATAACATGTCATGCGCGACATCGTCTGACTATGCATTCTTCCTAAGGGTCATGATGGCATGCCACACCCAATGTCGTATGACAATTTGTGCTACCCAAGGCCACCGGCACATGCCACGACCAATATCGTCCAACCGTATGTGGAGTCCAAGGGAGATGATGGTATGCCATGCTCTACTCCGTTCGTCCGTGTATGTTGTCCAAATAGATGATGACATTAAGAGACCAATGTTATACGACAGTCTGTGTTGTCCAAGAGAGATGATGACATTTCACAAACGACGCAGTCCGACTGTGTGTGCTGCCCAAGAGCAATGATGGCAAGTAACGCCCGACGTTATTTTTCCTTGTGCTCTCCAAATGCGATGATGGCATGCCAGGCCAGACGTCATCCTACCGTGTATGATGCCCAAGGTCCATGTGGCATGCCATGTCCGATGTCATCCGACAGTGTGTTTTTCCCAAGGGTATTAACGATATCTCACGCCCGATGTAGTTCGACCGTGTGTGCTTCCCATGGATATGATGGCATGCGACTCCCAATGTCGTGCGACCGTGTGTGTTGACCAAGGTCAATCCTGCCATGCCACGCTTAAGGTCATCTGATCGTATGTGCTAACTAAGGGATATGATAACATGTCATGCCCGATGTAGTCCAAACATGTTTATTTTTGAAGGTCAATGATGACATTTAATGCCTGACATCGTCCGATATGTATGCTCACAAGGGGCGATGATTTAGATAGCCACGCACGACGTTGTGCACGGCCATTGTATTTGGTCCCAATAGCGATTGAGGCATTCCACTGACAGAGTAGTGTATCATGTGTTCTATCTAAGGATGATGATGGCATTCCACGCCCGACGTAGTATGATCGTGTGTGCTGTCCAAGGGCGATGATGGCATGCCACGCTCGACGTCGTCTGGTCGTGTGTTGCATCCACAAGGACCCATGTAGTATGCCACGCCGGACGTCGTTCGACTTTGTGATATGTCCAACGGTTATGATGGCATGCCATGTCCGATGTCATTTGTCCGTGTTTGTTGACCAAAATAGATGATGGCATTCGACACTCGACGTCATCCGATCGTGTGTGCTATCAAAGGCAAATGATGGCATGCCATGCTCGACATCATCTGACAGTGTGTGATGTACAAGGTCAATGATGGCATACCATGATCGACGTCGTTCGTCCTTGTAGGTTGTTCAAAGGCGATGATGGCATGCCATGCCCCAAGTAGTCCAACCGTATATGTTGTCAAAGAGTGAGACAGCATTCCACACCCGACGTTGTCCGACCGTGTGTGCTGCCCAAGGGCGATGATGGCATGTCAATCTTATCGTGTGTGCTTCCCAAGGGCCATGCAGGCCTGCCACACCTAACGTCGTCCAACCGTGTGTGCTGCCCTAAGGCGATGATATCATGTCACGCTCGATGACGTCCGACCCTGTGTATTTTGTCCATGGGCGATGATGGCATGCCACACCGACATCCTCCGACCCTGTGTGCTGCCCAAGGGAAATTCGGGCATGCCACGTACGACGTTGTCTGACTTGTGTTCTGTCTAAGGGTTGATCATGGCATGCCATGCCAGACGTATTCGGATCGTTCGGGCTGGCCAAGGGCTATTATGGCATGCGACTCTTAACGCCGTTCGGTCATGTGTGCTGCTCAAGCGCGATAATGACATGTCAAGCTCGACGTCATCTGACTATATGTGCTGCTCAAGGGCGATGATGGCATGACACACCCGATATCATCCGACCATGTGTGCTTCACAAGGTCCATGCGGGCATGCCACGCCCGACATCGTCCGATCATGTGTGCATTCCAAGGGCGATGTTAACACGACACACTCGAAGTTTTTCGATCGTGTATCATTTCCAAGGCATATAATGGCATGCCACACCCAACGTCGTCCGATCGTAAGTGTTGCCTAAGGACGATGGTGGCATGAAATGCCCTACATCGTCTAAAGGTGTGTGTTGCCCAATGGAGATGATGTCATGCAAAGCTCGACGTCATCCAACCGTGTGTGCTGCCCAAGGACAATGCGGGCATGCCACACCCGACTTTATTTGATCGTGTGTGCTGCCCTAGTACGATGATGGCATGTCATGCCCGATGTTGTCCGACCATTTATGCTTCCCAAGGCTCATGCGGGAATGCCACGCCCGACATCGTCCGGTCATTTTTGCAATCCAAGGGCAATGATGTCATGCCACGCCTGACGTCGTCTGATCTTGTATGCTTTCCAAGAGAGAGATGGCATGCACTGCCCGACGTTGTCCGACCGTGTTTGCTGCCCAAGGGTAATGATGTCATCTAACACCCAACATCGTACGAATGTGTGTGCTCCACAAGGGAAATAATGGCATGCCACGCCCGTGTCTACGATGATGCGGGCTGCCCAAGGGCGATGATAGCATGCCACTCCTGATGTCGTCCTACAGTGTATTCTACCCAAGGGCGATGATGGCATGCAACGCCTAACGTCATTCTTCGGTGTGTGTTGTCCAAAGGAGATGACAGCATGCCATGCCCGACTTCATCCGACTGTGTGAGCTATCCAAGGGCGAGATGGCATGCCCGCTTAATGTAGTCTGACTGTGTGTGTTGCCTAAGTCAATGATCGCATCTAACACCCGATTTCATCCGATCGTTTGTGCTGTCCAAAGGCGATGATGGCATGCCACGCCTGATGTCATCAGATCGTGTGTGCTGCCGAAGGGCCATGTGGGCATGCCACACCTGACGTGGTCCAATCCTTTGTGGTGTCCAAAGGAGATGATAACATGCCACGATCGACGATGTACAATCGTGTATGATTCCCCAAGGGAGATTTTGATGGCCATTTACGCCCGACGGAGTTGGATAATGTGTACTTCCCAGGGAAATGCAAGGGCATATAACGCATTGAAGGTGGTATAATCGTGGTTTGCATGTTCCAAGGGTGTGTCGGCCAACTTGTGCTGAAGCCGACGTCGTTTCATTCGAACGGGTATCTCTCGAAGGGTGATTATGAAATGCCACAATCGGACGTGTCAACCGAGTGTGCTTACTAAGGGTGATAATGTCATGCAATGCCCATTGTGTGTGTTGCAAGGGAGATGTGCATTGCCACGATCAACATCGTATGATCGTGGGGCTATCCAAGGACAATGCTAGATGCCAAGAAGAACGTCGTTTGACCGTTTGTTTGTGTAGGTCCAAGGCAATGGATGGGCCAACATGACACGTCCAATGTTGTTCGTACATGTGTGTTGTTGAAGAAGATGATGACATTCCATGCCTCACGTCGTCCGATCGTGTGTGCTATCCAAGGGCAATTATTGCATGCCATGCCCGACGTTATCTGAGCGTGTGTGCTGCACAAGGGCAATGATGGCATACCACTCTCAACATTGTTTATCCGTTTGGGATGTTCAAAGGCGATGATGGCATGCTACGCCACAAGTAGTCCGACCATGTGTGTTGTCAAAGAGTGTGACGGCATGCCACGGCCGACTTCGTTCGACCGTGTGTGCTGCCCAAGGGAGATGATGGAATGCCACTCCGACCGTGTGTGGTGCCCAAGATCCATGCGGGCATGCCACGCTCGACGTCGTCCGACCATGTGTGCTTTCCAATGGCGATGATAGCATGTCACGCTCGATGTCATCCGACATTGTGTATTTTGTCGAAGGGCGATGATGACATGCCACACAGACTTCATCCGACTGTAATTGCTGCCCAAGGGCAATGCGGGCAGGCCAAGCACAACGTCATCTGTCTTGTGTTCTTTCAAAGTGCAATCATGGCATGCGATGCCAGACCTACTTAAATCGTTCGTGCTATCCAAGGGCGATGATGGCATAAGATGGTTGACGGGGTTTGACCATGTGTGTTTCCCAAGGGCGATGATTACATGTTCATGACGATGTGTCCGAATGATATGTGTGTCAAAAGGGCCGATGAGGGCAGGCCACGCCCCAATGTAAGCCGACTGTGTGCGGCTAAAGAAGGGCCATGCGGGCATGCCACGACCAACATCATCCGATTGTGTGTGCTGTACAAAGGCAATGATAACATGCCACTCCCGACTTTGTTCGACCGTATATGATTTCCAAAGGCTATGAATGCATGCCACACCAATGTCATCCAATCGTGTGTGCTGCCCAAGGGCGATGATGGCATGCCATGTGCTACATCGTCCGATGGTGTGTGCTACCCAAGGGCGATGATTCCATGCGATGCTCGACATTTTTCAACCATGTATGCTTCCCAAGGACCATGCGGGCATTCGACGTGCGACATCTTCTGACCGTGCGTGCCTCCTAAAGTCGATGATGGCATGTCACGCTCGACGTCGTTCGACCATTTATGCTTCCTAAATCCCATTATGGCATGCCAGCTCCGACGGTCTCCCAGCCATGTGGGGAATTCCAGGGTGCTGATGACGCGAATGCCCAGCCAGACGTTTCCAATCGGGGGTCGTTGTCCAAAGGCGAGATTGGTATAAACTCCCAAAAAAGGGGGTTTTTTGTCCGAACTCGTTTGCTGATAAAGGGCAATGATGGCATATACTGCCCGACGTCGTCTGAACGTGTGTGCTCACTAAGGGCCGATGATTGGCATGACATACCTGCCGGTCTACGAGATATGTGCTTCCTAAGGGCACGAGGAGGCCCAAGGCAGGAATACAAATGAGGTAGCATCCTACCCGTTTACATCTCATCCCACCCACTCGTAACCTGCCAACCTAAAGCTCGTGCTTGCCCTCCTTTGGTACACACCAATCTCAAATAATACAAAAAAACAGAGCGGTGTTTGGACCTATTTTGCCAGCAAAAATAACATGCATTTCCTGATGGACGTTATACGGAATGTTTGTCTAAGGGCGATAATGGCATGCCACGCCCGACATCATCCGAATATGTGTCTTACCCAAGGGATATCATGGCATACCACACCAGACGTAGTTTGATCATTTGTGTTGTGCAAGGGCGATGATTGCATGTGACGCATGACGTTGTACGACCATGTGTGATGCCCAAGGGTGTTAATGACATGTCATGCCCGACTTCGTCCGACTGTGTGTGCTACCAGAGGGCGATGATTGCATGAAAAGCCCAACATCATCTGACCATGTTCTTTCTAAGGGCGAGATTGCATGCCACGCCTGACGTAGTCTGACCGTTTGTGCTTCCCAAGGGTAATGATGGCAGGTACGCCCGATGTCATACGACCATGTGTCTTATCCAAAGGGCAAGATGGAACATGTAACGCCCGTGTAATCCAAACCCTAGGGTTTTCCAAGGGAGTGATGGAAGAATCGCCCGACTGCCTTACGAGCGTGATTTTGCTCCAATGGCGATGAGGGCATGCCACGCCCAATGTCGTTGACAATGTGTTTTTCCTTATGGAGATAATGGCATGCCACGCCCCATGTAGCCGGACTGTGTGTGCTGCACAAGGGCGATGATGGCATGCCACACCCGACGTCGTCCGTCCGTGTGTAATGTCCAAAAGCGATAATGGTATGCCACGTCGACGTCGTTTGATAGTGTGTGTTGTTCAAAGGGGATAATGTCAGGACAAGCCCGACATCGTTTGACCATGTGCTATCCAAGGGCGAGATAGCATGCCACGCCTGGTGTAGTCTGACCATAGGTGCTTCCCAATGGCAATGATGGCATACACACCCGACGTAGTACGATCGTGTGTGCTGTAGAAGGGCGATGATGGCATTCCACGCCCAAAGTCGTACGACGCTGTGTGCTGACCAAGGGCGATGATGGAATTCCATGCTCTACATCGTCTGAATAAGTGTTCAGTCCAAGGGCGATGATAACATTCCACGCTCGTCGCTGTCCGATCATGTATGATGTCCAAGGGAAATGAAGGCATGCCACACCCGACGTTGTCCGATCGTGTGTGCTTCCCTAGGATCATGATGGCATGCCACTCCGTACATCGTCCTACCGTGTATGCTGCCTAAGAGATATGATTGCATGTCATTCCTGACTTAGTCCGATCTTATGTGTTGTCCAAGGGGGATGATACGATGCCACACTTGACCTTTTCCGACCGTGTGTTTTTCCCAAGGTCCATAATAACATGTCATGCTTGACATCGTGTGACCGTGTTTGCTTCCCAAGAGAGATGATGACATGCCACGCCAAATGTAATCCAACTATGTCTGCTGCCCAAGGGCAATGTGGGCATTCCACGCCGATGTTGTCCAACCGTATGTGCAGTCCAAGGGCGATGATGGAATGCCACGCCCGATGTTATACGACCGTGTGTTCTTCACAAAGGCCATGCAAGCATGCCATGACCAACGTCGTCTGATCGTCTGTGCTGTTCATGGGCAATGATAACATGCCACGCCTGACGTCGTTCGATCGTTTATGCTTTCCAAGGGCTATGATGACATGCCACACTGATTTCATCAGACCTTGTATGCTGCCCAAGGGCAATGATGGCATGGCATGCCCAACGTTGCCCAACGGTGTGTGTTGCCCAAGGGTTATGATACCATGTGATACTCAACATCGTCCAACCATATGTGTTTCCCAAGGACCATGCGGGCATGCCATGCCTGACGTCATCCAATCTTGTGTGCTACCCAAGGGCAATGATAGAATGTCACTCACGATGTCATCCGACCATTAATGCTGCCCAAGGCCTTTGTGGGCATGCAATGCCCGACGTCGTCTGACCATTTGTGCAGTCCAAGGGTGATGATGGCATGCAATGCCCAATGTTATCCGACATTGTGTTTTGTCCAAGGGCAATGATGACATGCCACGTCTGATGTCGTTCGACCCTGTGTGTGCTGTATAAATAAGATGGCATGCCATGCGCGATGTCGTTCTATCGTGTATTTTGTGCAATGGCGATGATGGCATGCTATGCCAGATGTCGTCCGACCATGAGTTTTTTCTTATGGCTATAATGGTATACCACGCCTCACCTAGTCCGACCGTGTGTGATGAATAAGTGCCATGATGGCATGCCAGACATGACGTCATCTATCCATGTGTGCAGTCCAAAGGGGATGATGGCATGCCACGTTGACATCATCTGAAACTTTGTGTTTTCCAAAGGGGATGTTGTCATGACAAGCCCGACATCGACCGACCATGTGATATCCAAGGGCGATATAGCATGCCATGCCTGACGTAGTCTGACCGTGTGTGCTTCCCAAGGTCAATGATGGCATGTACACCAGACGTAGTCCAACTGTGGGTGCTGTACAAGGGAGATGATAGCCTGCCATGCCCGACGTCGTACGACGTCGTGTGCTAACCATGGGCGATGATGGAATTCCACGCTCGACATCGTCTGACTGTGTGTTCAGTCAAAGGGCGATGATAACATACCACGCCTGTCGTTGTCCGACCATGTATGTTGTCCAAGGGAAATGAAGTTATGCCACGCTTGACGTCGTCCTACCGTGTGTACTACCCCAGAACCATTATGGCATGCCACACCCAACGTCGTCCGACCGTTTATGTTGCCTAAAGGCTATGATGTCATGCCATTCCCGACATAGTCTGATCTTGTGTGCTATCGAAGGGAGATTATGGCATGCCACACTCGACTTTGTCCGACCATGTGTGTTTTCCAAAGGCAATGCGGGCATGCCATGCTTGACGTCATCCGATAGTGTGTGCTGATCAAGGTCGATAATAACATGTCATGCGCGATGTGGTCCGACTGTATGTGCTTCCCAAGGACCCTGTGGGCATGCCAGGCTTGATGTTGTCCAACCGTATGTGTAGTCCAAGGGCGATTATGGCATTCCAAGATCAACGCCATTCATCCTTGTGTGTTGTCCAAATGGATGATGACATTCCACGATCGATGTCGTACGACCCTCTGTGTTGTCCAACGGAGATGATGGCATGCCACACTCGATGTAGTCCGACCGTGTGTGCTGCCCAAGTGCATGATGAATGTATACGCCTGAACGCATCGTCCTTGTGTTCTTCCCAAATGACGATGAGGATTGCCCAGCCCAAGGGTCATACGACCGGTGTGCTTCACAAGGGACCATGTGCATGCAACGGCCCGACGTCATCGAAAGTGTGTTGATTTCCAAGGGAGACAATGGTATGTCACGCCCGATGTCGTCCAACTCTGTGTGCTGCCTATGGCTATGATTGATGCCACGCCTAACGTCGTCTGACCGTGTGGTGCCCAAGGTCCATGCGGTCATGCTACGCTTGACATCGTCTTACTATATGTTCTAATCAAGGGCGATGATTACATATCATGATTGACGTTGTTCGACCGTGTATATTGTTGACGGTCAATGATGGCATTTAATGCCTGACATCGTTCGATCGTTTATGCTGCCCAAGGGCGATGATAGCATGCCATGCCCGACGTCGTTCGACCGTGTGTGTAGTCCAAGAGAGATGATAACATGCCACGTCAACATCATCCGACCATGTATGCTGTCCAAGGGCGATGATGGCATGCCACACCCGACATCATCCAATCGTGTGTTCATTGGAAGGGCGATAATGAATGCCACGCCCGACGCTGTCCGACTTTGTATGCGGTCTAAGATCAACGATGGCATGCCACGCCCGACGTTGTTCGTCCGTATGTGCTTCCCAAGGGCGATGATGGCATGTCACCCCCGACTTCGTCCGGCCGACTGTGCTACCCAATGGTGATGATGGCATTCCACCGCCAACTTGATCCGAGTGTGTGTGCTGCCCAAGTGCCATACACGCATGCCACGCCCTAAGTGGATCGATCGTGTGGCTATCCAAGGGTGATGATAACATCCCACTCCCAACGTAGTGTGATTGTGCATACTTTTCAAGGGCGATGATGGCATGCCACGCCCGACGTAGTATGATCGTGTGTGCTTTCCAAGGGAAATGATGTCATGCCATGCTCAATGTCATTTGATCGTGTTTTCTGCCTAGGTACGATTATGGCATGTCACGCCTGACGTTGTCCGACTGTATCAGATGCCTAAGGGCCATGTGGGCATGCACCCTCACGTCGTACGACCATCTATGCTATCCAAGGACGATAATGGCATGCCACGCCTGACGTAGTTCTATTTTGTGTGCTAGCAAGGGCAATGATGGCATGTAACGCCTGACATCGTATGATCGTGTGTGCAGTCCAAAGGGGATAATGGCATGCCACGCCCGACGTCGTCTGTTCCTATGTGTTGTCCAAAGGCGATGATGGCATGCCACACCCGACGTCATCTGACTGTATATGCTACCGAAGGGCGATGATGGAATTTCATGCCCGACGTCGTCCGACCGTGTTTGCTGCCCAAAGGCTGTGATACCATGAAACTACCAACATCGTGTGACCAAGTGTGTTTACCAAGGGCCATCGAACATGCCACGCTTGACGTCATCCCACTGTGTGTGCGGACATAGGGCGATGATAACATGCCACACCTAACGTAGTTTGACCGTGTGTGCTGACACGGGAAGTGATGGCATTTAACGCCCAACATCATCCGACCGTGTGTGCTGCTCAAGAACGACGATAGCATTGCCACGCCCAAATTTGTTTGACCATGTGTGCTTGGCCAACGGGTGATTGATGATAAACAGACCCCAGCCCAACGTAGTATGACCACTGGGTGTTGGTCAAAGGGAGATGATGCGCATGCCATCCTCAACATAGTTTGAACGTGAATCGGTGAATGGTTTGTCCAAGGTGATCGATGGCATTACACGGCACAAAAATCCTCTTCTGGGTGTGCTGCTCAAGGGCAATGGTTGGATGTAAAGCCTGACAGTGTACAATCATGTGTGCTTGCCGAGGGAAATAATGGCATGGCACGCAGGGGGAAACCCTGAATTCGTACACTGTGTGTGCATCCAAAGGGAGATAAATCGACATGCCCGCCCAGTTATGTCGTTCAGTCCTCCATACTATCCTAAGGCAAATGATTTTCATGACACGCCGGCACGTCATCCACACGTATCTGCTGTCCCAAGGGCGATGATGGAATAACAATGGCCCGACTCCGTCCTATACCGTTGGTGTGCTGCCCAAAGATCCATGTGGGCATTCCACCCTTGACTCGTACAAGATGTGTGATGACCAGGCCAATGATGGCATTTAACACTAGCATCATCGAGCCATGTGCGCTTGCGCAAAAGGCGATGATAGCTATGCCGGCCACCCCAACGTCGTCCGACCATGTGTTCTCTCCAAGGGAGATGATAACATGCCACACCCTATGTCATCCGACCGTGTGTGGTTTCCAAGGGAGATGATGGCATGACACGCCTGACGATGTCCGACACTGTGTATGTTGTCCAAGGGAGATGATGGCATGCCACGCCTAACATTGTCCGACCGTATGTTCATTCCAAGAGAGCTAATGGCATTCCACGCTTGACATCGTCCGACTATATGTGCTGCTTACCAAGGGCGATGATAACATGCCACGCTCGATGTAGTCCGACCGTGTATGCTCTCCAAGGGCAATGATGGCATTTACCGCCCAACGTCGTCCGACCGTGCATGCTGCCCAGTGGAGATGGTATCATTCCACGCCTGATGTCGTCCGAGCGTGTGTGTAGTCAAAGGTCGATGATATCACGCCACAGCCGACGTTTTCCGACCGTGTTTTCTGTCCAAGGGCGATGATGACATGCCACGATCGACGACGTTCGACCCTGTGTATTCTGTCCAAGGGCGATGATGACATGCCATGCCCGACATCATATGACTATGTGTACATTCAAATGGAGATGATGGCATGCCACGCCTTACATCGTCTGACCGTGAATGGTGTCCAAGGGTGATGATGGCATTCCACGCCCAACATCGTCAGACTGTGTGTGCTGTATAAGGGAGATGATGTCTTGTCACACCCGACTTCGTCCGATCATTGTACTGCCAAATGGTGATGATGTAATGCCACGCCCGACGTCATCTGATGTGTGTGCTACACAATGGCAATCCCGGATTGCCATGCCCTACGTGGTTCGATCGTGTGTGCTGTCCAAGTATGATGATAACAATCCACGCCCAACATCGTACGATTGTGTTTGCTTTCCTAGGGCGATTATGGCATGCAACACCTAATGTCGTCCGACCATGTGTATTGTCTAAGGGCGAGACGGCATGCCACGCCCGACGTTATCTCATCGTGTGTTGTGCCGTAGTGCAATGATTGCATGTCACTCCCGACGTCGTCCGACTATGCTACTTCCTAAGGGTCATGTGGTATTCCCCGCCTAACGTCGTACGCCCGTAACTGATATCCAAGTGCGATGATTTCATGTCACGCCTAACGTTGTTCTCACATCCGAAAACTTTACCCTAGAAGTTAGGGTATAATCTTTGATTGTAACCGGTATCGTCGAACTCTCCGAGTTCTTAGACAAGCCTCTTTCATATGATTCATTGCATATACAAAGTACAAAGTAGTGCGAAATTAAAACCTTTCACAAAATCTCTTTCATATAAAAGTAATAGGAAATATTATCTCAATATCATAATCTTAAGACACAAGAATACTTATGACACAACCCATATTTCAAAATACAAATATAGAAATACTTAGTCTATTACAGTACTTTGAATTAAAACATAAAAGACACATATATGACCTCGAGTCAAGCGAGAACCTTCTTCAACTTCTCTAGAACAATCTTCTAAGTCCAAGTCTTTACTCCTCAAGATCTCATGCCGCAAGAACGTAATATAGTATAGATTAAAGCATGGAGTTAGTACAACCACATATAATAAGTGTGTCTTTATGCATTAAAAAAACATGAAAACACACTTTATTAGAAATATGCATCTTTTCATTTTAAAAAAACTATTATCATAATAACATAATAAATAAATATAAAAATACATACGATACTTCTAGCATGTAACTTCCTCACTTAAAGTCATCCTAAGATACACTTAAGTCACACAAAGAGAGACTGCCCATACACCCTCTCTAGATGTGCCTAAACGACCCTAAACATTACCTATAATGAGTCACATACATACTTACAAATAAATCATAAACATCAAGGTAAGATTCTTCTGCCAAGGGAACTGTAAGTCTTACTCAGTGAGTTGTGACGCTCCCCACCCACTACAATCCCCTTACCACACACACTTAAGGAATCCTATAACCTCCCTAAGTAGAATCATGCTCACATAAATCACCAAAGACCTAGATGATATGACATTTCTCTT
>JAKWJA010001374.1:0-94676 GCA_027704765.1 Solanum habrochaites | reverse complement strand
GGCTAAATGAGCAAAAAAACGAGGCAAATAACGTCGACGTCGACGACACGACGAGGAAAATGGGGCAACCGGGCCTATGGGCCGAAGAATTTGACAAGCTCGAGAATCAAAATAAAACCGATCTGGGAGTGTAAAACAGAGACGGTGAATTTGGGAGAGAAGATCAAAAATATGTCCAAAGAGGTTAAGATCAGCACTCATCTGAAATGAAATAGAAGGGAGAGTCTGTGGTCATTGCTTGCGAATACAGGATGTTTCATTGGGAAAGGCGGTGACATGCAGGCGGTTATTTGAGTACTGATGTCGTGTCTATAAGATGCCTATAACCCATGGTTCGAACCGGTTGATGAATTGTGTGAAACAAAAGACTTGAAAATTCAAGCCGGAATTGAGTTGAAGATTAAGGAGAAATCACCAAGCAGATGAGTTCCCGATTGGTGGCAGTAACGCAATATCCAACCTGGTTGGCCAATGGCGTTCCTGTCGCCAAGAAAAAAGAAACGATGGAAAATCATGATTGTGTTTGATTACAGCGATCTCAACAAGGCTAGCCCAAAGGATAACTTTTCGTTGCCCAAATACCATATTCTGATATTGACAACTGTGCCAAACATGAGATGCAGTATTTTGGTTGTTTGAGGGTTATCACCAAAGTTTTGATGGTGAAGAGATGTAGGAAGAAAAAAACAGCATTCATCACACCTTGGGGCTATGTATCACTACAGGGTAATGTCGTTCGGCCTCAAGAACGCCGGTGCTACTTACATGAGAAGCATGACACTATTTCCATGACTGATTCACAAAGAATTGAAGTGTACGTGGAAGACGTCATATCAAATCCGCGAGGAGTTCGGATCATTTACACACACCTGAGAAATTCTTTGAACGTTAGCGTGGTACAACATGAAGTTAAAATCCTCCAAATGTGATTTGGAGTCCCAGCTGGAAGTGTTGGGGGTTATAGGCAGCAGAAGGGTATGATCTCGGACCCTTCCAGATCAAAGCAATTCAAGAGTTACCTCCCACCGAAAAAACGAGAGAAAGAAAAGAGGTGAGGAGTTTAGTGGGGATGGTGAAATTTATCAGCCGGTTTAAGCCCAATCGACAGTGGTATGTGAGCCCATTTTCAAGTCTGCTAAGAAAGAAAAAGAAAGACGCCCCGATAAGTGGACAGGAGTGCCTATTGATTCGACGCTATTCAAGAGCTATTTGTCTAACCAACCAGTATTGTTCCTCCGCGAGAAGGGAGTCCTTTGTTGCTTGTATTTGTCTGTTTCGGGATAGCTTGCCTTTGGGTGTTACTCGATCAGCACGAGCCCAGGAAAGAAGGACAGGGCCATCACACATAAGAAAGAAAATTTACTTCGTACGAGTCTCAGTACACTTTGCTGAGAGAATGCTGTGCACTGACATGGCTTCCCAGAAGCTGAGACACTATTGTCGTCGTATACACGTATCTCATTTCCAGAAGGATCCGTTGAAATACATTTTCCAAGAAAGCGATGCCGAATCGGAAGTGAAGTTAAGTTAGCTAAATTGCCCAAATGCAGTTGAAGTGAATTCGCTTATAGTGTATGGACTCGAGGCAATAAAGGCACAAGCTTTGGTGATCATCTTGCGGGGAAAATCCTGTTGACGAAGAATAGAACCTCTCAAGACGTATTTCACGATGAAGAAGAAAGGAGTGAGAGAGGTCATTCGTGGGTCAAGATTTCTGAAGCGTTACCAGGTTGGAGATTATTCTTGACGGAGCAGTAATCACCAGGGTAAAGGGTTGGAGCATTTAGTTCAGAAGCGCCGTCGCATTTATCCTATGGCAGCTAAAATGCGATCAACTGCACAAACAACTGGCGAAATACGAACCCGCTTGTTCCTCGTTGTGAAACTGGCCATCGACATGAATGTTTACGAGTTACTGGTTATTGGAGATTCAGACCTTTTGATCATCAGTTACAAGAGAATGGGCTTTGTGAAAGAACCCTGAAGACTTATACACTTCTTACAGTATGCTGCAAATTGTTGTTAAAAGATTTTGCACAGAGCGAGTTCAGAACATACTCCCAGGATTACAGAAGGAATTAATTAGCTGTTTGCTCTTGCCACCATTGTTCAATGATCAAAAACATCCGGATACTGATTACATCGACCCGTTGGTATAGACTTGAAGGAACATCGTCCATTGTTCACATGTTGAATCAGAACCAGATGGTTTGCCTTGGTATTTTGACATCATAAGAGATACTTGGAGTATGGGGCATATCCAGAAGATGCTACATCTAATCAAAAGAAGTCGATAGTCGTATGACTCTCAATTTCTCTGAATGGAGAAATTCCTGTATAGGAGGACTCAAGATTTGGGTCTTTAAGATGTGGGGGATGCTGCTTTGAAGCTGCGTGAGTATTATCGAATAGATACATGCTGGAGTCTTCGGTAAACACATAACGGGACCTTACCTGGCAAGAAGGTTCTTCGAGCTGGTTATTTCGCATTGACTATGGAGAATGACTGTTGCCAAACTTCGGCAAAAAATGCCCAAGTGTAATGTGCCACGGCGACCTGATACGGGTTGCAACCCAGAACACTCATTATTGCTTGAGCTCGCTTGCATTGTAGCTTGGGGAATGGATGTCACGGTTCCTATAGAGCCAGCCGCGTCTAATGGACACGATTCATTTAGGTCGCCATTGATTATTTCACCAAGTGGGGTGGAAGCAGCCTCTTACAAGTCGGTAACCAAGAAAGTGGGTGATGGATGATTTTGTCGCAACAATCTGATATGGGCGTTTGGAGTTACCAGAATCCATCATTACTGATAACGGTGCAAATCTAACACAAAAGGGGGGTCATCTGATGTGAAAGTGAAGAGATTGTGAACACTTAAGCTTATTCACCGGAGGTCAACTGCTTATCGCCCTCAATGACGGAGCTGTAGAGTCGCCAAACAAGAATATCAAGAAGATTCTGAGGAAAATGATTGAGGACAAACAGGAGGTTAGGGGTTGGCATGAAATGTCTTGCCATGTGCTTACTTAGGTTATCGAACGACGGCAGAACATCGAATGGGCTACTCCATACTTGCGTAGTATATGGAACGGAGGGAAGCAGTCGTGCCTGTTGAAGTCGAGATAGATACCATCCGTAAAGGACATAAAGAAGCTGAGTTAAGCAACGCTCTTTGAGTGGTTAGCAACCACGGAGATCAATAGCTTGATTGATGAGAAGAGAATGATCGTCATTTCCATGGCCAGTTGTAGAGACGAGAATGAATCGCCGGCTTTTCACAAAGAGTAAGAGCCAGAAATTTGAAGTTGGTCAGTTGGTTCTTAGCGTATTTTTCCTCATCAAGACGAGTACAAAGGAAAGTCGCACCCAAACTGGAAAGGTCCCTTACATGGTTCGTAAAGTACTATGGGTGGTTTGCTTGGTGCCTATCAGAGATGGTGGCGCTGTATGGACCAGCCATCAACTCAGATGCTGTAAGAATATTAACGTGAAGTTCCATTTTCAAATTTTCTGGTTATTTACTTTGTCTCGTTCTGCTTGCTTGTATTGTTCAATTTGAATTCTTATCCCGCTGGTAACAACTACGTTGACCGAATTATCGAGACGAGATACGTAGGCGGCCTATGTAGGGCTTCGGTCACCTATTAACCCCCTTTATTATTTCTTTTGATCTGACTACGTTCGGGACCGAATTCTCACGAATGAGTCGACGTAGGAGGGGCTAGTTCGGCCCTCGTCGGTTTTTTTTTTTTTGTAAATTTTATTTTGTTAACCTAGGGGGAAACCGTTTGACTGATTACTGTCTAACAGGATACGTGGCCCAAAAGGGCTCGGGCATATCTCTCGTAAGATTTCTATTCCCCTTTACAGTAGAACAGGGAAGGATTTTGAGGGGAAGATCTCAAAACTTCCGCAATCTGTTCGGTTACAATGGAAAGATGAGCAAGATTACTAAACTGGGAGGACAGAAATTTTGAGGGCTGGACTCAAAATTTCGTCATGGGTTCGTCCCTACAGATTCGGAATGCCTTGAATTCATTCAACAAGAGTCGGACTCAAGGAGCTCGTTAAGCCGACATGACAGACTCGGCAATGACTTTTTCAGGGATACTATTTCTTAAAAAAAAAAAATTCTTGTTCTCTTAAAAAATTCCCTTTTATACTTTCATCTGTTTGGCATAAGATAAGACATTTTCTTATCTATTCAAGAGTCGGGAAATCGGGAAATCAACCGGAGATATCAAGACAAGGAGGCCAACAACCGAAGGGACGCACAGATCAGTATGTTTAAAACTGGACAATTTTTGTGGATGCGGGCAGGTTATAGCTTCGCTTCCGAAATCGGTTTCGGTCGACTTCCTCCGGCGGATGAATACGGGAAAGAAGAGGGAAAACTTTCCAAAACCAGTTGATTTATTGAAAGCCCATCGAGATTCCTATCGTTGTGTCAGGGATGTTGGAATGTGTTGTTTATTTAAACCATATCAAACATGGGAAGTTTACAAAGTATCCAGCCAGATAAAAGGGAATCAAAAAACGGGAGTCTCAGCGACGAAGATTCATGATTTTATAGAAGAAACTATTCGCATGCGTTATCAAAGCAAGATCGAGTATTGTCGATCAAGACCATGATTACCTCAGAAGAGACAGTTAGGCATTATTATTTATCATTTATCGATCAAGTCGATATATCATTTGGATATCATCTTATAGTACTATCCACTCGAGGGGCGATATAAAATTCAAGCATCGCGGAATCATGATAGCGGAATCATGCATGCAGGAATCATGCAAGCGGAATCATGCATCGCGGGATAAGCATAGCGAAAAAATATGCAAGCAGATCAGCACGGGGGATCTGGCATAGCGGAAAATCATTGATCGCGGAAATCATGCATCGTAGTCGGTAATTATGTACGACGAAAGATTTCATGCCTCGTCAAAATGTTCATCGCGAGAAGGATTTCATACCTGCCTGTGAAATTTAGCACGATTGAGAAGATTTAGCCGCGTCCAAAATTTCTGCATCACGAGAAGAATCCATGCCTCGGTTGCCTGGAATGACAAAATAAGGCATCGCGGGAACATGCATCGCGATCAATAATTATGTACGACGAGAAGATTTCATGCTTCAAAATTATACGTCGGAGAAGATGTAATACCTCGCGAAATTAGAATCGCGAGAAAGAATTTATGCCTCGCGGGCAGTTAGCATCACGAGAGAATTTTCATTGCTCGTTGAAAATCATGCATAGCGGAAAAAATCATGCATCGGGAAATTCATGCATTCGAGTCACAATTATGCATCGCGAGAAGAAGAATCTTAGCCTCCCCAAAATTTTATGCATTATGAGAGGAATCAGCCTCGTCGAAATATCTTGCACATCGCGAGAAGGTTCATTCCGCTGCTGAGTTATGCATCGCGAGGAATTTATGATAGCGGGAAGATATTTCATGCCCACAAGAGGACATACATGGATAAAGAAAGAGCAAGATTCCATCGGCCCCAACCGCATTTTTTATTTTGCTAAAAGGAAACATCAAGAAGGAGCATCGAAGTAACGGGACAAAAGAGACATTATGTCGCTATCAACTTTATTTATTTATTTTAGCCATCAAATGAAGAGACACTGAAGATTTATTTCCAAAAACAAGGCATGGGCTTGATTTGCTGGCGTCAGACGCTCGAGTCGACCGTACAAATATGGAGGAGAACAATTTAAGGTCGACATGGAAAAGGACACGTCTCCAATCCTAATTGCATTTTAAGCTGACGAGTTTTATTCGTCTTTGTCGGGCATCCAAGAGGATGAATTCTCAAACCAAACCACCAGGTGCGGAGATATCAAAAAGGAATTTGCAGCACAACGTGGAAACTTTCTTAGCGCGGAACTGGGAACACAGTTCCAAGGGATGTCAAACTCTAGGAACGCGAGCAGAAGAGCGACTCCACCAAATCGACCACCACTCTCCGGGCATGCGGGCGTCTTCCTTAGGTCTGTCAGTTTCATCTCGCATCCGAAGTTTGTTTTATGGGAAGCCAGTGGTCAATCGGAGTGACAAGCGCCAAGAGCTTTAAAAATTATGTCCGTGTACATTCTTAACTATGGTGTGAAGCCACCATATTCATGGTTTAGAGGTTACAAGCCTCATTTCTATCGAATGTGTCACTCACTCGTCCAAAACGAAAGGTTAGCTAGGCATAATGTTTTCCTTTTCCATCGATGAGAGTCGAACTCTACACAAGCCTGATTCCGAGGGTCTAAGATATGTAGGCGGGATTTTATTTCATGTCGAAAACTCGGTTGTTTCCGACATTTCGCTTTCGGATTCATTACTCGAGGCATCTCGGCACCTTCATAGTCGATGTCGGGGTGGCTTTATTTCTTTCAAATCGCTGGCGGAATCAAGCATATCAAATTACAGTGGCCTTTGAAATTCTAATATAGCCTGAGATATGTAGGGAAACCAGTTTGACAGGGTTCGGCCCCATCCCATAATTCCTACTCTTGTCGATTCCTTTCCTTTAAAATGAATGGGGTTGGTCAAAATTGGTTGTCAATTTCATTTTCCTCGAGTTGCTTGCATCAACCCAAGTAAAAATGAGGGGACAGCTGTTGACACCCATTTTTTACCAACCCTTTTTTCTTTCAACCCACTAAAACTTAATCCTTTCAACCCAACACTGTCAATCCCACTCCCAAATTTAGATAAACTAGTTAATTTCAAGGGCCCAAACTTTTAACCGGCCCACTCCATTGCTTTAAACAAACAACCCCCAAATAAAATGATTCCCTTGCCCGCCCATTACATGTAAATAAAATTTACCCGCCCAACGTTTCGGACCCGCTTCCGCACCCCCCCTTTTCTCTTTCCCTTTCCTTCGTCCCAAAATTCCCAGAACAGAAGCAGAAAAGAGGGAAAGGAAGAAACCCAGGCAGAAAACAGGACACCCGAAAATGGAAATCGTCCTTCGGTCTCTCTCACTTCTCTGCGTCCTTCTCACGCGGGATTTTCATCCCCCCGCTCTTCTTCCCCCTGCCTCTATCTCCGCGTGGGTCTGAGGAAACAAGCCCAGTACGCGTTCTAGTGTCCTCGTACAGCTCTGCAGCGTCCCCTCCCCTCTCCAGACCTACTGTAGCTAACGACGAGAAAATCCGTCCTTGCAACGCGAATTTGAGCACATCGTGCACCAAGGAACGGAAGGGCTCATCGCGACCCTCCACTCGCCTCATCAAAGTTCGTTTGGATGATGTTCGAATGAGGAATAATTCCGGACATTTCGGATAAGATTTCGAGGATTTTAATTCGAAGAGGAGAGGGCCACAAATTCCCTCCAGTACTTTTACCTTTCGAAAACCTAGTCTCCTCTATAAATACCCCCCTCTGAAGGCGTTGCAAGGGGTTGAAAGATTGAGAAGTCGAATTTCTGTTGGAGTTCCTTGTTTCCACCGAATTTCCCCAGCAGGTCCCTTCCTTTTTGGAAATTTTGGTTTTCTCATTTCATCTCGTATAACAAACAGTGTCTCGTCTTTTCTTTTTTTTGAAATCTCGCTATCGAGGGCTGAACCTGAGCTATTTGAAAACTACACACCTTTTGTTTCCATCGCCTCTGTATGCTCGTTGGAGTCTTGCACTACGTCGTGGTGAATGTGGAAAGTCGTTGTTGAAGTCGCTGCTGTAGATATGTGTTCAGTATCGCTGCAGGAAAGGAAAAGGATACAACTTCGCTTTCTCTTAGTTTGTTTGTTTTCTACTTGTCCGAGTATGTAGTGGGCTCGTTCTGTTGGTTATGTCGTGCTGATAGTTTCTGAAGGATGATGGTTCTTTGTGTTTTAAGGCTGTGGGATTGACATCTTTGGTATGTCTGCTGGAGTTTGTTTGTCCGTTTTATTTGTTTATACAACTCATGTGTTTCTGTTTAGCTTGTTTGAATGAATACATTACTTGGTTATAGTTTAGAGGTCTGTGTAATTTGACAAAGACGGTTTTGCGTTCTTTCTTTCTTCTTATTGAACATGGATGTCTCATTTTTCATTCTTTCACCCTAAGTTGAAAGAATGAATCGAGATGTCAAAATTTGAGATTTGTCCTGTGGGGTCTTGACTGTTTGAAGTTCATGCGTTGCATCTCTATCTTGTCCAAATGCTTTACATGTTCAAGTGTATTTCCTCACGCTTCATTTTACCTCATCTTAAGCTCATCTTCTATCGGTCTCACTCATTTTGTGCCATTCAGTTTGATTGAACTGGTAAGAAGTATAAGGTGTTTATCTCTGGGCGTTTTATGGTAGCTAATGTGAGGTTGGTGTTAGCTTAGACTAGCTTCATGAGAGTTTCAACAGTTGGTTTATTCGTCTAAGTTATCACATCCTTTCCCGATTACTGAAAAGTTATTGCTTAAGGAATAATCTCTTCACTTCTTATATAAATTTTCCGTTTAGCCTGCTGAAATGTTGTTTTCTCACCACTCATGTGTTTGAACCACACACAAATGTCACAGCCCTTTGAATTTGAATGAAATTTGGGGTGATGTTGTATGTGATAATTACGGTGTGAGTCGTTTTGGGCATTTTTCGTTCCCAGCCAACTTTATGATGATTGAGATGTAATAGTGGATAGGATGAATCAAATTACGCTCTGTATCTTGGCGTTTGCCTTTAGTGTCACACATTGATCCGCCATTCTCATTCATGTTCACATGTAGCTCATCCAGACTTTAGCTGTCAATTTCTTTTTTTTAAATAAGCTAAATTTTTTACATTTGTGTGATTGGACTATTTACTAACTCTGTATTCCCAATTTCTCTATGTCACATGTGAAACCAACTTGAGTTCGCTAAGGAATCTTCCTTTGCATTTTGAGAAAGCCGTGAAGGCTTAACTCTTCTTTAATAGAGTCAAGATCGCCCCAAAATCGAACGATTAAAGAATCGCGAAGATTGAAGAATTGGAAGAAGAGGATTAGAAGATTTCCTTACTCTTTTTATATGTCTTTGTATTTATTTGTAATGGGCATAAGCCCTCGTTGTTTCTTTTTTTACTTCCTCCTAATTATATTTGTATGTTTAGACTAGGACAGGTACAGGAAATGGGTTAAAAGCGGAGGGTCTTGAGAAGTTTCGGCCAAGGGAACAGCATCCGAAACTTGGACCCGACTATTCTCACTCTCTTTCTCTTCCCTCTCTCTCTCTCTCTCTCTTTATATTTGCTTATATTGTTTTTTTTTTTTTAAATGGCGTTAGCTTAGGATTAGGAAACTTACAAAAAACCCCCCGTTCGACGCCTTTTTCTTTTATCAACTTGGAAATTTTAAATCAAACTTTAGAAGAAATGATACTATTTCAAAATTCATGAAGTTCGGTTTAGATAAAACTTTAAAGAAGTTTGACTCAAAAATAGACTCGCGAAATTGCAAGATAAACATTCGAACGTGTAGATTTGTCTAAATGAAAACTGTAATAGTTCGATTTATAAGATTTGCAAGTTAAAACAAATGTAAATAAGTTTAATCGCCGGAAAAAACCGTTATTGTTTTAACGGGTTGCTTAGGTTCCTTAACACCTTTTCCCTAAGACATAATCGACTCCGAACTTAAAAAGTTTTCCAAAACAATTGTTTTGTTGTAAGTGTTTAGAAACAAGTTTTCTGATTTTCTTAAAATTAGTGGCGGCTCCTAAAAGTCGAAAATACTCAAAAATAAAACAAACTCTTTTCGAAATTACTTTTTTGATTAAAACACTGTTTCCCCAAAATATTGTAGTGTTAGCATTTTTTATTTGAAGGTTTAAAATATACAAAATAAAACGCATGAAAAACTCAAATGAAATATGTTGGTGTAATATATCATAAATATAATAAATTATGGTTGAAATAAAATGACAAAATGCATAAATAAATTTTTAGGCTGAGACGTGGATATTTCGCTCTCTTTAAGGAGATTCAAGTCCACTGTGGCATAATCTACACCGATCCAGTTATATAACTCTTGACTTGTCCCTTTCGGTATACGATAATCAAACAACGCGTACAACTCAAGCAACTTCGAATTAGTTGAAGAGTCCAAACCTCCACAAAAACAATACTTTCCTTTAACATATAAATACTCTCTTTTGTATAGTGAAAAATAGTTAAAGAATAATTAAAATATTTTTCTAGGTCTCAACTATCTCTTTCACTATACTTATTTCAATATAATACTACTCATCTTTTTAACCGATCATACTATTTATAGGTGATAAATTCTTCTTTACAATGGGTTGTAAATTTGTCAAATGAAAGACTCAAATTTTACGTAAGTAATAATTAGTGGTGGCAAATGGGCGGCTTGAGTCAAATTTGGACGGGTTAATGGGTCAACATAAAATGTAATAATTCAACCCGCCCATGTGTGATATGGGTAAAAATGGATTGGCTAACAAATGAGTCGGGTAAAATACTAGTTTGCTCATATTTTACCTAGGAAAAAATATTATAGTCTTTTTTTTAAATGAAATATATTAAACATGCTTCTATTCTAATTTTATGTTCATTAAGAGTTTTTAAACAAAACGGATTTTTTTCCGAGTGGGGATGGGGCTCTGGTGGGGGGGGCGGGCGGAGGATCGAGGGTAGGGTGTGGAATTGAAAATGAAAAAATAAAAATTTAAAGTTGAAATTATTTTTAAAAAAAAAACAATTTAAACATTGCGGGGTCCGGGCTGGTTGGTGGTAGGGGATGGGTGGGTGGGAGGATGGGGGGGGGGGGCGGTCGATGGTAGGGATTGAAAAATAAAATTTTGAAGCTTTTATATATTATTTTGAAAAACAACTTAAAAGGTAGTGGGCTGGGGGGGGCGGGAAGTGGGGGGATGGGGGACAGAGCTAGGGGGGGGGGCGTGGTGGAGGAGGGGACCAAAGGTAGGGGTGAAGCCGTAGGGGGTTTGAAAAATGTAATGTTGGAAAAGTTGTTTGTTTAAAATATTTTTATAATATAAACTTAATTTTTTTTGTCTTGTGGGGGGGGGGCGGGTGTGGAGGCTAGTAGGGGTGGGGAGGGGGCTGGGTGGGGTGAATACGTTTTCTTCTACCAACCCACACCCTAATAAAACATATTTAATGCACTTTAAGCAATCTCAATATAAGTACATGATTTGCTTATTTCACACTATTATTTATAATCCAATATAGAATTAAACAAATAAAAAAATATAAATATAATTAATAAAAGAAATGTACATTTAAAATAGATACTTTTGGAGGACCAAATATTTCACATTTTCATTTATAGAGAAAAATAATTAGTTTAATAGAATAACATAAAAAGGAAGAGAAGTAACAATACACTCCCTCTGTCCCTATTTACTTGTCCATATTTCATTTTATATTTGTCCCTATTCACTTGTCCATTTTAACAAATCAAGAAAACATAATAATATTTTTTCTAATATGTCCATATTTAATTCTAAAAAATTTCTAGTATTATTAAGTTGTGATGCATGCTTTTTGGAATCAGAAAAAGCATTTATTATACTTATGGAGTTGCATAATCTTTTAAGTTAAGGGTAAAATTGTAACTAACCTATGATAATCATTGGTGCCTTAATATATGTGACACTTCTAAAGTGGACAACTAAATAGGGACAGGGAGAGTATTTGGTAATATCATGAATTTTGAATGAATAAAAGTTAGAAGTATAACTCATTTGGTTAATTCATATTTTACCCATATTATTCATATTTTATGGGTTGAATACGTATACTTAGGAGTCCATTGATGAGAAGGACCCATATTCTACTCATGTGAAAAGTCACTCACCAACCCATTAAATATTGGGGGTTGGACGGGTTACCAAAATATGAGCTTATTTTGCCAACAATAATTAAAAGACATAAAAAGAGAATAATTGGTGAAATAAAGAGTTGGTGGTTACATAAGTTACTAACAACTAATGACACTTCTTCTCGTATTGATGAAGAGTCAAGAGGACAAATTAATTTCCACAATTATAAGGCAACTGCATTTTATAATGTGACATATAATATAATTTTATTAATATTAAAATATCACACCAACAAAATACAACATCATAATAATTTCAATTGTATAATTTTTTCATTGAAGAGGATTTCGAACCTTTTTTACCTTTGTTGGCACCGCCATATATATATAAATGAGGCTCCTCTCCGCTATTCCATGCATATGTCATAGTTAAGAATTATATGCTGAAATTCAATTGTTCAAAGTAAGGTCCTAATCATGATTAAAATAATAAATTTCATTTTAATTTTCTCTTCGAACTTTTTGGCAATCATCTTTGCAAACTATTATCTTATCCAAATCCATCAAGGCTCAAATTATGTGAACTTTTAAAATATGTTTTCGCTAGATATGACTTGGCAGTACTAACGATTGATCGTCCAACTCAAGGCGAAGAACACTGTAGATTTAATATATTTCTTGTTGATACGTTCTTTGCTAATGTTCTCCGCACTATGAGTTGTATCTAAAATAAAAATTAAATATTAGAATAAAATATTTTTGACTTAAAACTTTTCTATGGGAAATAACTCATCTTACATTTATTACTTTCTCTATTCTTATTTACGGTTCATTTTAACTGACCCACTCTTACAAATATAATTGATACAATTACTTTACCACTTTTATCTCTAGTAATTTATCTGAATCATTTCAGTCATTAAAGTGGTTCTATCTCTTTTAAAAAAAACAATAACTCTCTAAATAAAATTGAGGGTATAATAGATTAAAAAGATATATTGATTCTTGATTCATCAAAATGACAAGTAAACAAGATACCTAAAAACTTCAAAATTTGACAATAAGAGAAAAGGGAGAGCTATGTAACCACTTTTAAATATAAAGTAAAATAAAAAATATTTTAAAGATAAATAATATTTATTTTTTTAAAATAGAAAAGTACATCATTTTGAAACAAGGTATAAAGGAATTAGTGTAGTGGATGAATTATATATTTGATATATAGTTATATAATATATATATGATTATATGATATTTATACAATATCCAAACATTTCATGACATGCAACCATTTTTGTTGAATTTTTTTTTTTTTTGAAATATTTATATACACACATTTATTTATCATATTTTCTATTATTTTCCTTACCATTTTAAAATAGTACTAAAATCTCTTAATTTCCCAAAATCCCAACTCGTCCGGGTACATTATTCCAACATTATAAACCCACATTTTTCACTCCTATTTTTACTTTTTCATTCTCTTCATTAATTCACTATCATAATCTAACTAATTACAAATTTCATCTAATTTGAATTTTTAAAGGTTTCTCTTTCATGTTAATCAATTTCAAATCATAGAATATGCAGTTTTCATCTTCTTCATTCTATTGCTCGTCGATTTTCTAATTTTTTTTTTTAATTTTTTTTTTTTTTTTTTTTTTTTTTTTTTTTTTTTTTTTTATTATTTTTTATTTTTCATTAATTTCCTCATAAATATGGATGATGCTCCATATTTTGATAGTGAGATTATCTAAATAGTTTCAACAATTGATGATAATGTAGTCGCATATTTATTCTCACGATGAAAATTTTACTCAAATATATCCAAGCAAGAACATCCATCTTCATAACGGAAGGAGATTATAGAAGTCAAAGTTGAAGAAGGATATATCTTCGGACTATAAATCAATTGCGGAAAAAACGTTCAAAAAAGAGAGAAAATGATTGGATCTGAATTATCACTGTCATCGTTAATAAATGTACATATATAGTTTTAATATATCTAGTTAATTTTGTTTCTTAATTTAGCTTTCGAATACGTTGACCCATTTTACGCAATGCATCATGTTTATATTGACTATACTTATATATACCCTTATGTTTTTGATACTTCAACTAGTGAGTTTTATGTCATGTATCATGTTTATAATTATTATACTGATACATAATTTAATGTTATTGATACGTGGACTAGTGGATTTTATGCATGTTTGAGCTTATATTTAGGGAAAATGCATAAGTACCATTAACCTGTGCCTGAAATTCTACAGATACACTTATACTATACTAAGGTCCTATTACCCCCCTGAAGTTATTGTATAAATAACTTTCTACCCCTTTGGCTACGTGCACTACTTGACAAATGTCAACACGTGTGACACAGATAGTGTCATTTAGCTAAACGTATAAAAAATTATTTATAAATAATTCAGCCTAATAGGACCTAGTATAGTATAAGTGTCTATAGAGATTAGGGCATAAGTTGGAGGCTTACTTTTGATTTTGCCCTTAGTTTATTATAAATGATCCTAATCTACGTTACTAATAATTCGACTAGAATTTTAATGCATGTATCATATTATGTTTATGATAACCGAATTAACCTAATATGGATGATACTTTCGACTACATGGTTTCAGCTCAATCAAACGTACTGATCTAGTTAGTAATGCACAAATTATCATTTTCCACTATATCAGCTCTATATTTTCTAATAATTTTTCAATCCCATCAACTAGTTTTCAATTTTATTTCCTTTGTACAAGATGTGCAATTTAGTTGTACAAGATGTGCAATTTTTCAAAGACACATATGTGATACACATTAATGGTCATGATCCATTTTTACAAATTGCTACTGAATATTCATGCTTTTGCAATAATATATTCATACAAATTAACAATACATATATATGATACTTAATATTTATCACAAAATAATCTTTCCATATAGAATCAAACACCTTACAAGCAATATGCACTTCTCTAATGTATATGTAGGATTGCAATATTTAGAATTTTAGTAAATATTTTAGGAATTATAATTTATCATGAGTAATATATTCATCTCAAAAAAATAAATTAAGTTTTTTTTGTCATGATACATTTATATCGTAGATCTAACTACTATACGATAATGTAGATCTAAAGTCAAATACCTTATGACAGTCTTTGCTACTTAAATGTATCGGGTAGGATTACAATATTTTACAATTTACTAGATATTTAAGAATAGGAATATATCATGAGTAATATATCCACCGAGAGATCACATTAAAAAAATCGAGTTCTCAACACCTCTCCAACCTTTTTGTGTTTTGTATCAATGCATAGTAGATACATTGTGAATTTCGGCTCATGTTTCTACACCTCCAGGTACAGATTGCAGATGTTTCGATAATTTTTTTATCAGAATTGAAAGGATCTTGGATAAACTAGGAGAAGAACTTTGAATCTAAAAAAAATCAATAATTTTGAATTAAAATTGAAAGAATCCTCTATAAATTTGGAGAAGAATTTTGAATCTTAATTTTTTTTTTTGACAATTTTGAATGAAAATCAAGAGGATCTCCAAACGATCATATAGGGGTAAAGCAACAATCGTCTTTATATGTATCGGATCTCCAAATTTTCCTCAACTGATCGATCTCCAAGCTGCAATGGCTGATTCAACATTTACAAAAGAATACTTTCTTCTAAAACTACTCCATCACTTATATATCGTTCATAACTCACCTCACTTTCTCTTATTCTTGAATGTTGCAACAAAATAGATATATTTATGATGTATCAACTCAATTTTTCAATGATTTTGAATCGAAATTGAAAAGATTTTTGATAATATGGGAGAAGAAATTTGAAATTTCAATTTTTTGAAACTGTATGCTTTGGGTGAGACAGTGTAATTGCGTAAATTATGGATTTGATATTTAATTTTATGTTTCGTTTCTTTTTCAAGAGCAACAAAAAAGATTCTATTCTCCTTTTTAGCGCAATAGAAGGATTTTTCTTGTATCAGAATTAGTGTGTATGCTGGTAACATATGTATCTGGAACGTACAAATTTTAAGGAATTATTATATTAAGAAAATACAGTAGGGATATGATAAAATTTACTTTTTACACTGTGATTTATGTAAATTATACTTCCTTTTTATCGTCTATACATTAATCAGGGCTATCTTGATCATAAATCCACTAAAATAATAGTTTGGGCCTCAATTTTTCTTAATATGTATTCTATATAGTTTTTAAAAAATCTCATGTACGTTGATAAATTTAAAATAAGTTTTTGAATAGAATATATGATAAATTTTTTTTACCTTTATTATAGTGTTTGTTAATTTTTTAATAATATTGATAATCGCAGTACACATTTTCGTTTCATGTGTAAATTTGTAACATCGTTTTTTTTTTAAAAAGGGACTATTTATTTTGTCTTCTCCCAACTATTCCTAATGATTATCATGAAAACCATAATTAGTAATAATTCTTAATTTAAAAACTTTTTTTTTTTCCTCCCCTTTTAATTTTTTCATTCTATTATTATTGAATATTCTAAAGTCTCCTAACTGGTCAAACATTTTGTATTATACAAATCTATTATCTTATCTTTTTAAAAAGAACAAATTTGTTTTTTTGTGTCTTCTTTAGATTTCAAGCACCGCAACGAATCAAACATGTACTATTTTTATATTATTATGTCAACTTATCAAATTTAGCAAAACACTTCTTGATATCATTGTATACAGAGGTGGACCACATAAGTTCCTCCGGATGCTCGAGCACCCCATTACTCGTTCGGCATAAATATATCTATGAGAAATTGATAGGTATTTTATAAAATTAACATAGAGCAACCCAATGAAATAATTGGTTTTAGTTGGCCCAAATGCTCCTTGGATGGTACTGAAACGTTTTTTAAGGGTTGTTGTACCACGGTTCCGAATCTCACTGTTTAACACAATTTTTTATATTTTTCCCGTTAGAGCACCACTGATTGTATCATTTTGTAAAAATTTTAAGTATTATAATATCTAATTTTTCTTTATTTTTTTCATTTAAAATTAAAGTTATTTATATCTTACTTTTATAAGTTCACTTAAAATCCTAATCAATTTAAAACTTTCACTCATATGATTGCACTGCATATGTTATAATTATTTAATTTATAAATGTCTACTAAAAAAAAGCCTCTTTCATGATATAACTTAATTCCTAGACCTGTTAAGAGAGACCTCATAGTTACTAACAAGCCCATAAAAATTTCACATCATACAAATTTATTAAATATAAATTTACAAATATTCTTTTTATTCTTAAAAATTGATATTTGTTTAATATCATATGTTGATTCAATCTGCTCTTAATTTTTCCGTAAGCATTAGATGCCCATTTCTCTCATATTTGATGGGAATGTAAAGAAAAGAAATAAGGCCATTACAAAAAGAAAAGAAATAAAGAGTTTCTTTTAATATATATTTATGGCGGAAATACTTTTTTATTTTAGGATGGCAGGATTATTATGGAGGTAATAAAGAAAATATTTATTGCTATATTTTTGGGCTGCATTTGCATTGTCGATGTCTTATATGAAAATTAAGAGTGGTTACTAAATTGTAAATATTGTCCCTTGTTAAAAAAGATGATTCAATTTGATTTGGAAACGGAGTTAAAAGAAACGAAAGAAAAATTTTTTAATCTGTGTTCTAAATTAAAGTTATTCGAAGGTTACCAAAATGCCCCTTCAATCCTTATTGTCTTAAAACATGTCATGTGGAAAATTTTAAAGTTAAAGTGTTTGCCAAAAAGGAAAGGGTCCAATTCTTTTTTAAAAAACAAACTAAAAGGAAATAAGGGTCATTCATTTCTAAAACCGGGGGAGGGAAGTAAACTACTTAATTACTCATCATAGTTTTATGGTTTGCTATAATTACCACTCCTCGCAAGACGACGTTAGCATTAAAAAATATTAATACGTGGACTGACTTCGAGTTTGTAATTATTAGTCACGTTTTTATATATGTATATAAATTTTTCCTGGTCCGAATATACAAATACAAGTTGTATATATATACAAATATACAATGATGTACCACTATACATATAACAATTCACCTCTCTCCTCCCTCTCGCGTCCCAATTCTCGCTCACCTCTCTCTTCCATCTGCTTCTCCCAACTCTCTCTCCAGCTGCTCCCCAATGCTCGCTATTATATATATATATATATATATATATAGAATATATATACACACATCCCCACAAATACATACAATTTTACCTCTCTCCTCCCTATCCAATTTCGCCTCGCCAATATAAATAACGTTAATATATAATTATCTAACCGATAGAACTATAACAACTTCAAACTATCTCCCAAACTTTGTCTCGTCTCGCTCCTCTCTCGCTACAGCTCTCCAATCTCTCCATGTCTGTCTCCTCCTCCTCCCTCCCAATGTCGCTCGCCTCTCTCCTCCCTGTCCCAATCTCGCTCACCTTTCTCCTCCCTCTTCCGATCTCACTCGCCATATATACAAATATATATGTATAATATACAATTATCGAATCGATATACATATATTATTGACCTCTCTTCCGCTCTTTGCCCTCACTCGCCTCTCTCCACCCTCTTACCTCTTCTAATATGCTCGCCTCTCTCCTTCTTCTCCCAATCTCGCTCACCATATATACAAATACATATGTATAATATATAATTATCTAACCAATATATATATATACAATGCACCTCTCTCCACTCTTTGCCCCTCTCGCTCATCTCTCCTCCTCTCCCTCCGAATATCCATTTGCCTATCCTCCCTCCCTCTAAGAAATCTTGCTCACCTCTCTCAATTCCTCTCCCAATCTCGCTGCCTTCTCCTAACCTCTTCCAATTTGCTTTCGCCATATATACAAATCATCTGTATAATTCATTTTCTAACCATATACCATATTATTTAATTCAACCTCTTTCCCACTCTTTTGCCCTTTTTCTCTCCTTCCGCTTGCCTCTTCTCCTTCTCTCTCCCCAATCTCATTTTCTCTCTCTCCTTCCTTCTTAATCTTGATTCTCTTCTCTCCTCCTTCCTCCCCAATCTCTCACCTTCTCTCCCTCCCTCTCCCATCGTCGCTGTTCATATATACCAATACATATGTATAATAATACAATTTATTAATTGATATACATATACATTCAGCTCTCTCCCACTTCCTTGCCAAGTTCATTCTTGCCTCCCCTCTCCTTCTCCCTGAATCTCGATCGTGGGGGGGGGTGCGGCTTTCTTCCTCTCTCTCTCCCCTCGCATTTCCATATATTACAATACCATAGCATAATATATAATTATCTAACTAACCACTATACATATATAATTCACCTCTCTCCGCACTCTTGGCCTTGTCTTGTCCCTCGCTCACCTTCTCTCCCCCAGCTCGTTTGCCTCTTACTCCTCCTCTCCCAATGCTCGTTTGGTTTATCTTCCTCCCCTTCCCAAATTTAACCTTGACTCTCCTCCCCTTTCCCTCTCCCAATCTCGCTCTCCATGAATATAAATACATATGTATAATGTAAAATTATCTAACCGATATACATATACAATTCACCTCTGTCCCACTCTTTGCCTCTCTGGCTCAACCTCTCTCCTCTCACCTCCCTCTCCCAATCTCGCTTCCCATATAGATCAAATGCTATGTAATATATAATTACTTAATCGAGATACGTATACAATTCACTCTCTCCCACTCTTTTTCCCTCTCTCGCTAACGTTCTCCTTTCTCCCCTTCTCTCTCCTCGATCTGTTTGTTTTGGGTCTCCCTACCTCTTCCCATCTCGCTCAGCCCTTTCTCCTATCCTCCGAATTTCGCTCGTAGCTCTCCTTCCCCCTCCAATCCTCCTCTCGCCATATATACAAATTGATATGTAATGATATACATTTGGGTCTAACTCTAAAACCGATATACATATATATTCACCTCTCCTCCACTGTTGCCCTCTTTCGATCGCCTCTGTCCTCTCTCTCAATATCGCTCGCCTCTCTCCTCTGTATAACATGTAACTACTGATTTTAATTATAAAATTATAACTATGAGAGTAATTAGACTATTTTTGAATGACTATATATGAAAATTCCTCTTTTCGCTATGCAATTCTTGTTTTTGTTTTATCTTGCCTTTCCAGATGAATTATTTTTATTTTTATTTTCATTTTAATTTGTCATCTTCAATTGTATTACAACGTTGGCATAGAAAAATAATTTAATTTCTTTTTATCTTTTTAGTTAATAAAATTATTTTTAATAATATAAACAAATCATATGATACGAATAACATGAAATAAACGAATTACACCCTTAGCTATAGCATAAGATAAAGGAAAAACTGTCTATGTTATCTTTTTCCCCTTTTGCTTGCATGTGAGAGCATGTTGAAATTTGAAAAACCAATACTCCATTTCATATTGAAATGTTAGATATACTTTTCTATGCTTAAAATAAATAATTAAATTAAAATTTATGAAAATTAGTTTTTACTTTTAATAAGATAGTTTGAAAATAATAAAAAGACTAATAGTGGAAAACATTATGCGATTTATGTCCTTAATTAAAATATTATTTTTAAAAAATGTGGCACATTCCAACTATGAACTTAATAAAAATTAAAGGAAAAAAGTTTGAAATATATTCAAACTTTGATCGAAATTGTAGTAGCAATGCCAAACTTTGGAAGACCTATTATGTCCTGATCTATTTAAAAAACTCTTTTGGAAAGGTCGACCAAGTGTAACACCCTTTTAGTCAGTTTTCTAGCATCAAAATTATTTTGGAAATAACTTACTCGGGGTCGACGGATCCTGTGAGGACCGTCATGGTCACGACGGACCATCGAGGGTCTTTCGTTCCAAACCACTTCACTCTGAATCGGGGTAACTGAGATCACTTTCTAAACTTCACGACGGAACTGCAGGACGGACCGTCCGTAGGTACGACGGACCGTCAAACCCTTTACGAATTTAACTCTCTGAACTTTGTGACGGCCTGCCGGACTGATCCGTTCGCGAATAACGACGTCTTCACAAGTTCATAAACCTAACCGGGTCGGAATTCTGCTAATGAAGTTGTAAAGGGGTGTTTTGGACTTGTCTCCATGCCAAACTTATGAATTAGTGTGTAGTTTTAATAATTTATTTACGGTGGGATTAAAGTAGATAACTTTACCACAAATATATGGGTTACGGTGATCAGATGAATTATATGAAATTAGGGGTAAAGAAATAGAATCTGGAGAAGAAAAATAAAACGAAGCAGAGGGGAGAACGATGCGAGAATAGAGAGAACGAATAGGAAAGCAAAGGCATTGGGGAGATAGCGTGCTCGATCACGATTCTTCGGTGGAGGTAGGTTATGGTTTAGTCGATGTGATATATAAACTGCTCAATACGATTGATATGTATTGGTGGTACTGTACCCTCTTCTATATCCTTGATTATGTGTTTGTATGTTGCTATCGTATAATTGTGGTGGTTTAGAATGATGAGATTGTTGAATCTTTAATCTTAAGTCCCTCTCTATAAGAATGACGCTTGACATAAAGAAAGCTTGATGAAGACTGAAATATGAGATAAATGGACGGAGTGCTACTTTTCGACACGTAGTATTGGGGATCGGAGTATCACACGTTCCGACACGGTAGTAAATATGGATCGGAGTGTCCCGTTCCGACACGGTAGTAATAATGGATTCGATTGTCCACTTTCGCCACGTTAGCATTAGGGGATCGAGTGTCACGTTCCGTACACGTCTCATTAGGGGATCGTAGTGGTCACGTTCCGACACGGTTAGGACTAATGGATCGTGATTGTCACGTTCCGACACGATAAGAATAAAGAGAAGTATATTGTAATTATGTTATATACTAAATTTTTCGAAGAACCGTTTCCCAAATGAAGTATGGTGTGGGAGGCTTGAGTCCTTCTAGGTTTGCTTGGTGTTGTTGCCAATGTTTCTTGTACTTGTTGTTGTCACCTGTTGAGTATTGTGGTTGATTTTATATTATTATTCGTATATATTGCTTCCTTTTTGAGTTGCCGATATCCCTACTCAATACATTTTCCTTGTGACGACCCCTACTTTTTTATTTCCGTCTGTTGTTTTTTGGAGTGCAGCAGTTCACCGTTGACTTCGACCCGGCCTGCAACTCCTAGCCAGTCTTCGCACATCCGATTTCATTCATCACGGTGCCTATTATTCCTATCTCGGGCTGGATTCTCGTTCTCTTTCACGTCTTGATGTCTTTGAAGTAGACATGTGGACCACATCTTTCTATTATTTTAGTTTTAAATACTCTTAGCCTTAGTAATTTGAGGATAATTTCTTTGATTTGATGACTTCCAATTTTTGGGGATGATAAGTATTATACTTTAGAATTTATTTAATTGATTTCGTTAAAGCTTTTGGTCTTCCGCATCTTATTTACTAGTCAAAATTTATATACTTGGTAAACGTTGGGGTTTAGTATTGTTGGTTCGCTTCACCTAGTAAGTAATGTGGTGCTCCCGTGGCTGTTTTTGAGGAGTCGTGACAAACTTGGTATCAAGTTTTAGAGTTCGTTGGTATCTCATTCACACAAGAATGAAGTTAGTAGAGTCTTGGGGAACGGTAGGGGGACACCCTTACTGTTATCTTGAGATGCTATAAGACCTTTCGGAAATAGTCCATTCTGTCTTTCTTTCGTGCTATTACTGGGTCCAATTTGTATCTAGGTGGATACAAATTGGTATCTGACTCCTCACTTCTATCTCGCAGATGGTTGAGACACTAGAGCAACACTTGTCAACACCAGCCCGGCAGGAACAATGTGCGTTTTCTGATACCAACCTTGGACCGTAGCTCGAGGAGGAGAGTTGCAAGAGGCCGTGGTAGATCGTAGATGACGCCCTCTAGAGGTAGAAGTACACAACACCCGTGGTTTCCGCTAGTAAAGGCAGTTGACCTCCTCCACCGACTGAGGAGGTAGTGAAGAGAGGGTTAAAGGGGAAATGAGCAGGTTCAAGATGAGGAATTACCAACCCCAGCCTACTCCAGGATGATTAATAACCAGGTCTTACCTCTCTTAGCTTGTTATCTGATCATGGCCGACACCTCCCGTGTTTTCTTTCACCAGCACCTCATGTTCAGGGGTACAACATCAGCCGCTCGGGCTCCCCGCATGGATGCCTTATGGAGTAGGCAATGTGTTCCTTAATTGACTACAGGGTCGATAATGACAGTGATCAGCATGAACTTTTTCAAACGAACTTTCTTTAAGAGTTAACCTCCGTATTATCAAGGGTGCTGAATTGAAATTCCGATGATTTTCTGGGTTGAGTGTCATAGCTGCTACAATAGAGGATGTAGAACGTTCGTGTGGTTTGTGACCTATCAGTTTCAGGGGCATTGCCAAAAGGTTTGGCGGTCCGTAGGTTTTGATGTCAACCAGCACAGGCACCACCTATGACTTGGGCATCATTCTCTAAGCTTCTTTATGGAGAATTATATACCCGGACTTGTGGATAGGAGGAGAGATGAATTCCTTATCCTAGGCAAGGAAGGATTGTCTGTTGCTGCTTCATGAGGCTAATTTGTGCACAATCTAGGTATGGCCACTCACTTTGTTTCAAGTTCCACAAAGCGATTCCGCCGATTTTGTGAAGTGATTGAGGTCAGATTTGTGATCCAAGCCTTACAGGTAGCTGCTGCAAGCAAAATACCTTTCCAGGCAGTGGTTGATTTTGTGATAGAAGTGGAGGGGGCGAAGCAGACGAACTTCAACGTGGCGTCGACATTTAGAAGTTCCGTAGAGGGAGGTGCGTTTAGCGGTCTGAGTCCAGAGGTGAAGAGTTCAGGAGGTTACCAAACTGCCCTATTCAGGTCTGCCCTGGCGAGGCTTTTTTAGCTGGGGGGTTCTCGCAGCCCAGTCAGCCTTTTTCTAGTTTGTAGGTTATCCCTGACTTCGTCGCTTTTCACAAAGACCTATGCATTATCCAGGAATTGTTATGGACTGTGGGGAGACTGGACATTTAGGAGGTATTGGCCAAAACAGAGTTACGACCTTTCCAATAGTTAGAGTAGAGGTGGTCATGGAGGAGGACCGCCATTCGAGAGATGTGGTGGGCCAAGGCAATGTGGGTCCATCCAGCCATGGTCCGGGGTGGCGGGCAAGCTGGGAATGCTGCAGAGAGGCATGGAGCGCAACAGATAGGGGGCAATGGGACAGAAGGTGATAGGGCCCATTGTTATGCTTTTCCCCGGGAGGTCTGAAGCAAAACAATCTGCTGCTGTTATCCAAGGTAACTCTTTTGGTCTGTGATTGGCAGCTTCTGTATATTTGATCCTGGATCCATTTCATATGTATCTTCCTCAATTTGCTACTAGGTCTTAGATTTACCCTTGCGATTGCTTGACATGACTCTTAAGTGCCCCTCTACTCCTGTGGGATGAGTCTGTGATAGTTGAGAAGGTGTATATGTCTTGCCGTGGTGACTTTTGTAGGAGGCAAGTACCTATGTAGAATTTGATTAATCCTAGAAAATGGTTGAGTTTTGATTTAATTTTGGGGGGGGGGGGGAATGAGTTGGCTCTGCCAAATTTGGCATCCTTAGATTGTAATGCTAAACCTGTGAACATTGGGCCAAGCCTGGGACCAGTCTGCGAGTGTGGGAGGTGTGACACTTTCCCCCAGTCCGTATTATCTCTTTTATTCACGCTAAGATGATGGTTAGTAAGTTGGTTTGGCCTTCTGTGCACAATCTCAAGGATGATACTTGTCCACAAGTACCTTCATTGAGTCTGTTTCGATAGTCCTGTGAGTTTTTTCTGGATTGTTTCCTGCAGACCTTCCTTGTACCACGGCTAGGGGAATAATTGATTTTGTATGATCTGATCCGGGTACTCGCCCCATTTCCTCCCCGCCTTATAGAAGGCTCGCTGAATTAAAGTATTACAGGCCCAACTTCAGATTGTTGAGGTAAGTTGATAGACCAAGTTCAATCCCCTTTGTGGGTGCGCCTGTTTTAATTTGTGAAAAGAAGGATGGAAGCCCTCGGATGGTGCTAGACTATAGGCAGCTGAATAAGGTACTGTTAAGAACAAGTATCCTATCCCTCGAATTGGATGATTTGTTCGATCAGTTACAAGGTGCTTGTGTCGTCTCTAAAATTGATCGAGATCCGGTTATCATCAATTGAAATTACGGCAGCAAATGGGCCAAAGCTGCTTTTCGCACTAGGTATGGGCATTATGAATTCTTAGTAATGTCTTTTGGGCTTAGTAATGCCCTGCTGCTTGCATGAGTCTGATCGACGGGATTTTGAGCCATATCTGGATCTCTTTGTTATTGTATCATTGATGATATACTGATATAACTCAAAGACCAGGAAGAACAAGAGAGCATTTGAGAATTGTATTGGAGTTGTTGAGGGAGAAAAGACTTTAGCCAAATTCTCCAAGTGGTAGGTTTGCTAGGGTCAGTGTCCTTCTTGGGGCACGTAGTTCCACGATGGGGTGATGGTGGATCCTTCTAAGCTTGAACAGTGAAAGTTGGGTAAGACCTACTAATCTTAACCGGAGGTAAGGAGCTTTGTTTGGTTTACTTCTCTACTACCGTCCGATTGTCAAGGATTTTCTTCTATTTGCTTCGCACTAACAATGTTGACTAAGCCGAATGTTCCCTTTGATGGTCGTAAGAATGTGAAGAAATTTTCAGAACTCAAGACTTTGTTGACTACTGCAAACTCAATTCTACCTTGGCCAGTGGAAGTAAGAATTTGTTCATTGTATTGTGATGCATCTTATTCTGGTTTGGGGCAGTGCTAATGTAGGAGAGAAATGTGATTGCTTCTTGCGTTCGAGGCAATTAAAAGTACATGAACGTTAACTTCTCGACCATGATTGTAAGTTGGCCAGTATATTTGCATTAAAGCAATGGAGACATTATCTATTGGGGTCAATTGTGAATACTTCTCCGATCATCGTCGTTTACAGTAGTCTTTACTCAGAAGATTGAATTTGAGGCAGATGAGGTAGATTTGGAAACTATTGAAGGCCTATTGATATTACTCTATTGTATCACCTAGGAAGCTAATTTGTTGCAGCATGCTTTAAAGTGGAAAAGCAGGGAGCATTAGTTTTAGCTTATTACAGATTTCAAGACGCCCATTGGCTAGAGAGTTCAGAGCTCTTGCTAATGACCTTTATGAGGCTGAAATACTATAGAATGAGGACTTTTGGCCTGTTTGGCTGCAAGATCTGTCTTTTCTTGACATATTAAGGGAAGGCAGTTTTACTGATGAGAAGGCTAATCCGAAATTCGAGATATGGGATTGCGAGAACGAGCTAAGAGGCATAATTGATGAGGAAGGTGTTTTGAGAATTAAGGGAAGGTTATGTGTGCACCGTGTGGATTATTTGATTCACCTATTCTTACAGAGGCTCCATAGTTCCAGGTAGAATATACCTCCTGGTGCAACCAAGATACCTCGTGACCTAGAAGCAACATTTTGGTGGAAGTAGAATGAAGCGTTGACATTTTTGATTTTGTTGCCCAATCCCGAATTGGTCACAAGGTACGTATGACCCAGAGGCCTGATGAACAACTTCATAGAATGCCCCTTCCTGAATGGAGGGGGAAGAATTGCAATGGATTCGTGGTTGGTCTCAAAGACCTTGTGTAATTCGATTCATTTGGTTAATTGTTGACAGGTTAACTAAGTCTGCGTCACTTCATTCCGGTCACTGATGACTTACCATGCAGGAAAGTTAGCCAAACTCTATATCTCCGAAATTTGTTCGATTGCATGGAGTTCCACTCTCCATCAATATCATATAGAGGTACCATTTTACTTCTAGTTTTGGAGACATTACATTCCGAATTAGGTAATAGGCTGGCCCTTGAGTACTCTATTTTTCACCCTCAGGACGCGATGTCATCTGGCGAGCCGATTCAGGTGTTAGGACAGCTTCGGCAATGGTGTTAGATTTAAGTGGTCATTGTGATAAATTCTTACCCTTAACAAGTTTTCAATCAACAAAGCTATCCTTCAGGTATCGATATGGCTCCATTTGAGGCACTGTATGGAAGTAGATGTAGTCGCCCCTTAGGTTTGTTTGTATTGCATTTGAGATCAGACCTTGGGGTTTCGATCTTTTGAGTCGAGTCGTTAGATAAAGGTAAAATCATTCAGATAGCTTCTAGCAGCTCAGATCAGACAGAATGAAATATTCAATCAAAGTTTCTAAATAGGACATGAATTTTATGGAGGGTGAACAAGTCCTTGCTGGAGGTTTCACCCATGAAAGGGGGTGATGCGGTTTGGGTAAAAGCGAGGGTAAACTTGTCAGGTATATTGTGAGGGGCCATTTTAAGTTTTGAAGCGCGTGGGAGATGTGTGGCTTATGAATTGGCATTGCCTCCAGGACTCCTCAGGAGTTCACCCGGTAATTTCATGTGTCTATGCTGAAAAAGTACCATGGGGATGGAAAACTACATTATTCGTTGGGATTCAGGTCGTTCTTGATGAAAGTTGTTCTTATGAGGAGGATCCGTTTGCTATTCTAGCTAGAGAGTCCGCAAGTTGAGATCAAAGGGAATTGCATCTATCAGTTCACGGGGAAGAATCGGCCCAGTTGAAGAGTCCAACTTTGGAGAATGGGCGATATGCAAGAAAGATCTCACATCTTTTTCCAGATTCATGTACTCTTCTCGCACCTTGATTTTCTTCCTGTTATCGTTCGGGGACGAACGTGGTAAGTTGGTATCTATTGTAACAACCTTTTTAGTAGGTTCGAGCAGTACAAACTTTTTTTTGAAAATTTGACTGGGTCGACGGATACATGCGACGGACCGCATGGTCACAACGGACCGTCGAGGGTCCTTCGTTCCAAACACTTCACCTCTGAAATTTGGGTACTGAGATCGACTCTCTAACTTCAACGACGGAACTGCAGGACGATCCGTCGTATGTACGACGGTCCTTCCAAACCCTTACTGAATTTACTCTCTGGACTTTAATATGGCGGACCCTGCAGACGGCCGTCACAGATACGACGGGGCCGTCACCAAAAGTTGCGTAACCAACCGGTCGATTCTGCTAAAAGTTGTAAAAGGTTGTTTGGGACTATTCATGACAACGTTCTGAAATTAGTGGGGTTAAGTTTTAGATAATTTTTTACACTTGGGGGGTTAAAGGAGATAACTTTAAATAAAAAACAATGGGTTAATTTTATCATAATGAATTATATGATAATTAGGGGAAAAGAAAAAAAAGAATCTGGTATAAAAAAATAAAAGTAAGCAGAGAGGATAACTAGCGCGAAAGAGATAACGAGAGGAAGCAAAAGGCCATTGTGGAGATAGCTTGCTCGAGTCACGATTCTTCGTGGAGGGTAGGGGAGGTATGTTGAATTTCTATGTGATATATAAAACTCTTAAAATAGCCATTGATATTTATTTTGGTGGTATTTTAAAGTCTTCTATATACTTGATTGTGTGTTGTATGTTGCGATCGTTATAATTGTGGTGGTTAGAATGATGAGACTGCTTGAATCTTTAATCTTAACTCTTCTTTATTAAGATGACTCTTGACATAAAGAAGCTTGATGACCTGAAATTATGAGATAAATGGATCGAGTGTCCCCCACGTTCCTACTCTAGTAATTAGGGGATCATACGAGTGTCATCGTTCCGACACGGTAGACTAATGGATCGGAAGTGTACGTTCCGCTACGGTAGTAATAATGGATCGGAGTGTCACGTTTCGACACGTAGGCCATTGAGGGGATCGGAGTGTCCGTTCGACACGTAGGCATTAGGGGATCGGATTGTCACGTTCCGACACGATAGGATAAGGAATCGGATGTCACGTTCCGACACGATAAGATAAAGAGAAGTACTCTTGAATTATGTTATATCTAAATTTCGAAGAGCCTATTTCCCAAATTAGTAGGGTGTGGATTCTGGTCCTCATAGGTGTTGCTTGGTGTTTTTGCCAATGTTTTCTTGTACTTGTTGATTGTCACCTTTGACGTAGTGTTGTTGATTTTATATTATCTCCATCTTATATTGCCTTGTCTATTTTGAGTTGGGCCGATGATACCCCGACTCAAGACTTGTTCTTGTACTGACCCCCTACTTTTATTTCCTTCTTGTTGGTTTTTGTGGCGTGCAGCAGTGCAAAACCGTTGACTTCGCCCCGTCCGCACTCTAGCCATTCTTCACACATCAAGATTTCCAGGTATCTATATTCCTAGCTCGGGGCTGGATCTCTTCTTCACGTCTGAGTCTTTGAAGTTCGACATGGCATCTTTCTACTTATTTAGAGTTTTTTACATACTCTAGACTTAGTAATTTGAGGAATAGAGGTGTTCTTGATGTGATGACTTCCAGATTTTAGGGGATGATAAGTATTATACGTAGAATTTATTTAAGTGATTTCGTTAATGAGTTTGGATCCTCCCATCTTATTTACTATTTAAATTAAATTTATCTGCTGGTAACGTTGGGGTTTAGATTGTTGGTTCGCTCACCTATAAGATAGTGTGGGTGGCCACTCGCAGGCTCTGTTTTGGTGTCGTGACAGATAAGTAGTCCAAGTGAACACCATAATAGTGCAATTGCATTATAGAATAGTAGTTGGTCCAGGTGGACACACATATACCTTTTTTTAATAGACAATATTTAATAGTGAAGATAATAGCGATCCTGTTCAAAGTTTGAGATTATTACATCAATTTTGACCAAAATTCAGATATATTACAAACTTTTTTCCCCAAAATTAAAGAGTATTTTTCAAGTGCACCGATCATTTCATTCATATTTTCTCTGATATCAATGCGATTTATTTCACCATGTTTTCTGGCAATGTGATTGAATTCCTTGTTGAAACACAAGTAGAGGGAGGATTGAATTGTGAGCCTTTTGAAATTTCAAAATTGTTTTGTTTCCGCCTCAAATTGAAACATTGATCTTCATCAGTTCCATTTTATATGATTACTTTAATTTAACATAGAGTTTTTAATACTTATTTTTTAAAATTTATTGTCTAAAATAAGTGATTGATGTTTGTGTAACTATAAATAATTTCCTTAAGGGTAAAATAGTTATTTTAAAGTTAAATAATTACTTAATATGAAGATTTATAAAATTAAATTTTAAAAAAAGTGAGTCATATAAACTAGCTAAGAAAATATTAATTAGAAACTTAACCATTGTTTAATGATGTATTGTTGATAGATCCAAATTTTGAAAAAAGAGTTTTTCTATTATTGAAAATAACTTTTTCAATAAAAATAGAAAAAACAAGTATCACAAGTGACATCTCATATAGTTTCTCGACCACCCTATAATCCACTGGAAATTTATTTCTTAAGAAAGAAGGCAATTTCGAAAAATAAGCCAATCAAATAATAATATTTGATTTTAATGATTTATGCAATATACTTACAATCGTTTTTTTTTTTTGATATCTCAGGTATCCGGTGTCCCACCTTTATTAGCCCCTCTGCTCCCGCGCTGGAGAGTGGCAGACCCGACTAATAATCCTGGAGCCCAGCCCGGGCCACCTTTTATCTTATAATATGTAATGCTATGATCGCCTCCTCCGATATTAATTGAAGAGATTTGCCTTTGTTCTTCAATTCAGAATGCTAGTTGGAGTTTCACCACGAACCTGGAGGCAAACATTGATCTCAATCGTGATAGTATGAAACTTGGGGATCACCACTTGGACACAGAGAAATTTTCATATACGAAAAAACTTTCGGATCTGACACTCGGAGACAAAGCATTCTCTGTATGTAGAAAACTTGCAAATCACCACTTGGAGAACAAGACTTTTTTGTATGCAGAAAACTTATTGATCACCACTTGGAGAAAAAGACATTTTCTTACGTGGAAAATTTGCTGATCACCACTTGAAAACAAAGACTTTTTTATATGCGGAAGACTTGTAGAACCACGTTTAAGAGTAGAGTTTCTCTATGTATTTCTTCTTCTTCTTTTTGGTCTTGTGAAGAGCCGTTATATAGGCAACTGCACAAGTAAGGGGTTGAAGATATTTCGATCTCCAAATAAATTTAGAGGACCTTGGACTTGAAGATCACGGGTTAAACTCGTCTTAACAACTAACAAATTGACTCCAATGTAAATAAACTTGATTGAAGTCATACAACTTTTATTTGAATATAAATCCAATTTTATTAGCCAATAATTTTGACTAATTGGTTGACATATTATGAATTAAGATTTAATTCTAATATGGATTTCTTCAAACAATAAATAAATGTCTAAATATGCCCTCCCAGCTCAAGGCTTGTTGAGGCGTATGACTTGAGAGTTTTAAAAGACAAGATTTGAAATATTCATGAAGCAAATATTATTATTTTTTACTTCTTGTAATCGACCTCTTTCAAAATATTGAAACTTAGAGTGACTATCACTATTTTCAGACATTTTCATTTAATAGTTGATAAATTATGCTTTACACGTTTAATCTGATGATATAAATTTTGTCGTTTTGGCGTAAATATTAAGTGTCGTTTCTCAGAATTTCCCATATTAGATTTCAATAAAGTTTTTTTTTTTCTTAATTGGATTCTAACGGAATTTATCATCTGTTTCAAATATAGTTTTTTCATATGTATGTAGGAAGATTTTGAAAACTTTTTATATTTGATTTCAATGTGAAACAACAACATGCCTAGTGAAATCTCTTAAAGTTGGGTCTTGGTAGAATAGAGTATAGGCAGACCTTACCACTACCTAGTGGAGATAGAGAGGTTATTTCCAAAAGGCCCTCTGCTTAAGTGCACTAAACCAAAGTAATAGAAGAAGAAAATAATGGAGAAAACATAATGGTTAATAAGAAAATCAGAGTAAAATTTACCAGAGAGAAACAATAACAACAACAACAAAACAGTATAATAATCGAAATACAATAAACAACATATGGTATAAGGGTACAACTAGTCGTTTTCACACCCCTTTTTGGACAACAGAAAGTGTTTTTTAATTTAAGTGACAATATTGATTAAGGATTATTTTATTTTTTTAGAGTCGCAACTTGAAATTGAGTTATGGTGTTTCAAGTCACCTTTTCTTTTTAATCCCTAATAAAAAAAAAGAAATAACTCTTTAGTTTGGTTTGCAAATATAGAAATTCGGATAAGGAATTCCGTTGAATAAGGGGAAGGTATTAGACATCTCTCGAGTCTCGTGTCGAGCACGATTTATTTTATCAACTTATACTATCTTAAATTAATAATAGATAAATGTTATAGGTCATGACTTGATCACAATTTTATTATTGAATTTTATTAGTCTTAATCTAGATGCTTAACTACATTTTTGGTCTTGATATTTAGAGGCATAACTGCCATCTTTTCATCACATTTAATAGTTTTGTCTATATGTTTCTACTTTAAATTAATAAAAGTTAATTATATCATTGCACAAAGTGCGTCACGACATTCTTGATTTTAGTGTTCAATGTTTCAAAAAGATGTGTAACCACATTTTTAATTGAAGCAAATATTGGTAAGTGCCCTAAAATACCGTGTTTTTAAAGTAAGTACTTGCTCTTGTTTTTGTGAAAGTTTAGACACTATTGTTTCCATCCCATTTGATGTAATGTTAATTTTGATTTATATTTTTTAGTTAAATTAATCTTCATATTGAAGTGTTCAACTAATCTAAAATGAAGTAAACTCAAGTTTGACAACACAATTCATTTGCTTGTTTCTTGAGTAATGACATTTATTCAAAAATATGTAAATTAAAATACGCAATTGACATTAACATTAAGTTACAATAATGTCATAAAAATAGTGGCTTAGACACGATAAAATTAACCAATAATAAATCACACCAAATTCCATAAATAAATTAAAGAGATAAGATAAAGATGAATCTGAAATGAAGGTATCCAGAATCTTGACAAAATCTCAATCAAAACACCCCCCATTTTATTTTCTGACTCTCTTTTTTTACTGTGCTTGAGTGTTGGAGAAAGTGGAGTTGTAGTGTATATTGTTTTTCTTTGCAGAATGGTTTTTTTGGTGTGTTGTTTTCTGCAGTATTACTGTTGTACATATATGTATATAGTACGTGTGTGTTGTATGTGGGAGTAATAGGGGGATAGTGGGAAGTGCGAGTGTTTTGGATAATTTGAATGGAAAGTGGGGTGAGGGTAATAGGGGGATAGTGGGAAGTGCGAGTGTTTTGGATAATTTGAATGGAAAGTGGGGTGAGGGTAGGTGTAGTGGGGAGACCGTGGGGTGGGTAATTTTAGGTTATTTTTTTAAGACGAATTAACTCATAAAAATCATAATCCTACAACTATTCTTAATTATTTTGACACTAATAAAATATAAGAAAAGTAAAATAGTTAGTTTTTAATAATAAGTAAAATAATAAGCTTAAAAAAATATAATTAATGTCACGCTCCAAAACGAGTCGCGAGTTGGCAACACTCCCACTTATCCTACTAATGTGGCGGAACCAACAATCTAAACCCAACATTATCCAATATTTCAACCATAATGAACAAAATATATGCGGAAGACCAAAACTCATTTTAAAATCAATAAATAACTTCTAAAGTAATAATACTTATATCCCCAAAAAACTGGAAGTCTCACAATCAATGAACATCCTCCTCAAATTACTAAGTCCCTCAGATAATTAAGACTAAAATAAGTAAAACCGATGGTCCATGTCCGAACTGTCAAAGACATCAGACGCTAAAAGCGAATCCCAGCCCTATCTAGGAATAATAGCCTCACCCTGAAATCTGACTTGCTGAATACTGGCTAGAGTTGCGGACGAGACGAAGTCACTAGTGCACTTGCTGCACTCCACAAAACACAAGAAGAACATAAAAGTAGGAAGGGGTCAGTACACGTAACTGAGTAGGTATCATCGGCCAACTCAAAATAGAAGCATATATTCTGGATAATAATGTAACTCAACCACAATACTTAACATTTGACAATCACAAGTACAAGAACCTTGACAACAACCCCAGCCCATCTATGAGACTCAAGCCTCCACCCCATACTCATTTGGTAAATAGGTTCTTTGAGTTCGAGTATATTAACATAATTCAAGATTACTTCTCTTTATTCCTACCGTGTCGGAACGTGACACTCCAATCCATTATTCCTATGTGTCGGAACGTGACACTCCGATCCATTATTCCTACGTGTCGGAACGTGACACTCCGATCCATCTATCCCTACGTGTCGGAACGTGACACTCCGATCCATTATTCCTACGTGTCGGAACGTGAAACTCCGATCCATCTATCCCTACGTGTCGGAACGTGACACTCCGATCCATCTATCCCTACGTGTCGGAACGTGACACTCCGATCCATTATTCCTACGTGTCGGAACGTGACACTCCGATCCATTATTCTACGTGTCGGAACGTGACACTCCGATCCATCTATCCCTACGTGTCGGAACGTGACACTCCGATCCATTATCTACATTATTTCTTTCAAACATCAAGCTTTTCTTTATGTCAAGCATCATCTAACAAAGAGGTTTAGGATTGAAATTCAACCTTCTTATATCATTCTAAACACCACAATGTATACGATCCACATACAACACACAATCAAGTATATATAATACTTTACCATACACCCAATACAATATCAATCGCTCTTAAAGTTTACTACACATAGCATAAAACATAACCTCACCTCCCAAGAATCGTGATCAATCAAGCTAACCTCCCCAACGCCTTTTGCTTTCCTCTTCGGTTCTCTCGCTCGCCCGTTCGTTCTCTTTCTGTCTTTTTTCTTTTTTCTTCTCCAGATTCTTTTTCTTTTACCCTAATTATCATTATAATTCAATTATGAAACAGTACCCATTTTATTTTTTCAAGGTTATCTCCTTTAACACCCTCCAAGTAATAAATTATTTAAACTTACCCCACTAATTTTCATAAGGTTTGTCATGAATATTCCAAACCCCCTTAAAAAAACTTTTAGCAGAAATCCGACCCAGTTAGGTTACGCAACCTGTGACGGTCCGTCGTGTCTATGACGGTCCGTCCTGCAGGTCCGTCACAAAGTTCAGAGAGTCGATCTCAGTACCCAAATTTTCAGAGTTTAAGTGTTTTGGAACGAAGCCCCTCGACGGTCCGTCGTGCCTATGACGGTTCGTCCTACTTGTCGTCGAGGGTAATGAGAAGAGTAGCAGAAGAAAATTCACAAGTATGGGACGATGGAATCCATCACGGGCCTTCGTGACCATGACGGTCCGTCGCGTGGTCCGTCGACCCAGTCAGTTTTTATCAGAATAATTTTTACTACTCGAACCTACTAAACAGGTCGTTACAATTAACTACTAGCTTATCTATTAAAATTTTAATCAAAAGGAAACATATATATTTTTTTGTATTTCTCAAATCTTTTATAATAAACTTACTAAAATATAATGAAAAACAAAATATTTAATTGAGACTTAGAGGAAATATTTAAGGAATAAAAATGGTGTAAAATCTTATATTCGATTAAAATTACGTATCTACAATTTGTTCCTCTTTGACTGGAAACACATAGAACTTTCAGACAAAGATGTAAACAATGTGACAAGTTTTGACCAAACACTTACGTGAAAGAAAAATCTGCGATCAAGTCCTTCTAATAGACATCCTCCATATCCCGAATTATAAGAAAATCAGGTCACATGTAGTTCAAGGAGATGAAATGATGACTTGAGAGTTAAGTGAGGTTCCATTGAGGTTTCAGGTTGCGACTCCTATCCTTACTTAAAAAATGAAAGCTAATTGTCAAAAAGAAATAAAAGTACAAGCTCCTATCTGTGCAGTTTCTCTCGATTCTCGACTTTTAGATTTCACATTGATTTTTAACAGTATCTTGATCTTGAATTGGATTATAGAGCTTTTGACACTCTTCAAAATGACTATTTGAATAGGTACTTGATTACCTGCATGTTTTCTTGATCAAAATGAAGCAGATGTCAAGAAGTTAGATTATTGCATGCATTGGAAAAGTTGATTCTAACTATCATGAGAATGAACATTTGAAAGAGTTCAAAACTTCGTTCCTGAATGTTAAATCTATGTTTTGCTTGAAGAACCTGCAAATCATTACAAATCATAGAAATAAACAATGACATTTCCCCAGTTTTCACTAGAAATATTTTATGAGTCATTAGCAATCGTGAATCACAAAAAATAACTGTGTCAAACTATGATCTGTTAATCCTATTAGAAAAAAAATAATGGTCTAAGGCTAGAAAGTGTTTATTTTAGGAGAAAAATCGAAAATATAAGTCTTAGACTAGGAAGTGTATTTCCTAGGATAAAATTAAAAATAAACGTCTTAGACTAGGAAGTGTTTATCCTAAGAAAAATTAAAATAAACGTCTATGACTAGGGAGTATTTATCCTAGATAAAAATAAAAAATAACGATTCAGACTAGAAAATATTTATCTTAAGAAAAATAAAAAAACAAAGGTCTCAGACTAGGAAGTGTTTATCATAGGAGAAAAAAAAAATAACGTCTTAAACTAGTAAGTGTTTATCCTAGAAAAAAAAATAATGATCTTAGACTAGAAACTGTTTATCCTAAAAAGAAAATAATATCTCATACTAAAACATGTTTATCCTTGGAGAAAAATAAAAATAAAATAACATCTTAGATTAAGAAGAGTTTATCCTAGGAGAAAATGAAAATAACTGTCTCAGACCAGGAAGTTTTAATTCTAGGAGTAATAAAAAATAACTCTCAGATTAGGAAGTGTTTATCCTAGAAATAAAAATCTTAGACTAGGAAGTATTTATCCTAGAAGAAAATAAATAATAAAGTCTCAACCTAAGAAGTGTTTCCTTAGAGAAAATGAAAATAAAGCTTTTCAACTAGGAATTGTTTATCCTAGGAGAAAATAAAAAATAATGTCTTAAACTAGAAAATATTTATTCTAGGAGAAAATGCAAATAAAAATCTCATACTAGGAAGTGTTTATCCTAGGAGAAAATAAAAAAATAAAGCCTCAGACTTGGAAGTATTTGTATTAGAAGAAAATGAAAATAAAGGTCTTAGACTAGGATATTTTTATCCTAGGAGAAAATAAGAAATAACGCCTCAGACTAGGAAGTGTGTATCCTAGGGGAGAATGAAAATAAATTCCTCAGACATAGAAGTTCTCATCCTAGGAGAAAATAAAAAATAACATCTCAGACTTGAAATTATTTATTCTAGAAGAAAATGAAAATAAAGGTCTTAGAGTAGAAAGTGTTTATCCTAGAAGAAAATAAAAAATAAAGAACCAGACGAGGAAATATTTATCTTAGAAGAAAATAAAAAATAAAGTTCTCATACTATGAAGTGTTAATCCTAGGAGAAAATAGCGTCTCGAACTAGGAAGTGTTTATCCTACATGAAAATGAAATAAAAATAAAAAAGTCTTAGACTAGGAAGTGTTTATCCTAAAAGAATATAATAAATAAAGTCTCAGACTAGAAAGTTTTTATCCTATTAGAAAATGAAATAAAGGTCTCAGACTAAGAAGTGTTTATCTTAGGAGAAAACAAAAACTAACATCTCAGACTAGTAAGTGTTTATCCTAGGAGAAAATGAAAATAAAGTCTCAAACTAGGAAGTGTTTATCGAGGTGAAAATAAAAAATAAGTCCTCAGACTAGGAAGTTTTTATTGTAGAAAAAAATAAAAAATAAAAGTCTCAGAAGAGAAAGCGTTTATCGTAGGAGTAAATAAACAATAGTGTTCTCAGACTAGGAAATGTTTAATCCTAGGAGAAAAATAAAAAATAGAAGTCTAACTAGGAAGTGTTTATCCTAGGAAAAAAATAAAAAATAAAGATCTCAGATTAGGAAGTGTTCATCTTAGGAGAAAATAAAATAAAAAATAATAATTTGTGCAATCATAAATAGAAAAATTGTGATAGGTTTTTATTTTTACTATGTTATCCCATTTGAACCTATGAAACAATATTTATTTCAGTAAGAAAGCCTTCTATATTAAAAAAGAAATTTCGAATTTTAAATTGGTGGTAGATTTTTGACCTTGGTTCTGAAGATGATTGCTTGTGTTGTTGCCATATTCAACCTGCTTTGTACTTGGGCATACTGATTCCGGCTTTCTAGTCAACCCATCTCGACAACGTTTTAGATATTTTCTAGAACTGCAAAACTTCAAATTTTTGGATATTGTTTTCATCTGCAACAATCTTAAATCGTAATTCATAAAATTACTACAAATTGTAATTATTGACAAGTTATTATGCATATCTATAATGACCGTTAAGTCATTTTGAGAATTAGTCCTCTCTCTTTCATTAAGGACCATTTTCGTGAATTCTTAGTGAAAATTTTGAGTTACGTATTTAACTACGATTATTTAAATGATAAAAAAATTATGTTAGTTAATTAATTTTATTGATAATTAATAGTTCAAGTCTAAGATTTATTTAATACCCTATGCCACTTGATCCATATAGTAATTAAATTATAGGGTTTAATATAATTGAAGTCATTGTATAAGCCAGTTTCGGCTCGAATTCTCAAACGACAACAACGACAATGACTTCGGCAATTACCAAACCTACTGACCAATTTGCACCAAGTACCCTATTTATTTGTATTATGTGTGGAGGTTATATCAGTAATATTCATTAATTGAAAATTTAGAGTCGGTTATCCTCTTGAGAAGTTCCCATTTATGCCATGTTAGTTCTCAAATTTTTTTAAAAAAATATGGCTTCCTTTTTGAAAGACAAAATAAATTATGTTGATTTTCCTTTATAAGTTAGTGAGTATAGTCATTGTTAGTTTTGTTTCTTTCATATTATGGTGGTAGCATGGAGATTTGGTGGTCAAGAAATTGAGTTATAATGATGGTGTAATGATGGGTGTTAATGATAGGATAATCAATGGGAAAATTTGAAAAATAAATGTAAGTGGTTTTCTTCAAATTTTGATCTTTGTCCAGTCCCTAATTTGCTTTAGTCTTAATATTTGAGGAATGAATTTTTTTTTAATTGAGACTTAACCCAAAAGTTTTAAAATGTAGGAAATATGAGATTTGATCTATTGGTTGACTCACAATTTAAGAACTTGATTATAGATTTGGGATAACTTTTTGGATCAAGGCTAAACATATGATAATATGAGTGTTGTTAGTTTCAAAATTTTGTTGTGATTATTTATTTGAATATATTCATTCATTTTGAAGCATAACGAAAGGTGAAAAGACTCAATTCCCGAAGTGATTATTTGATTATTTGAGACAAGTGAATTTCTCAACCCTTATTAAGTGTATAGAGTCGTATATTTCCTTGTGGTATGTGTTGAGGAGTAATGAAACATGGTGATGAATTAACTTATCCATATTGAATAATTCTAATGATGAAAAGGAGTAATAAAAGACAATGTGACTAATTATTGGTGTGTGATATGTTGAGAATGGTTAAAGACTTATTGAATCCTTCTTTATATTGTATTATAATTGTGTGGTTCTGAATTATGCATTATTATAAAAATGGTCATCTCCTCATTATTTGTATGAACATGTCATTTGCATTGGTTATGCAACATGGTTGTGACAAGTGTTATGTGAATTGAGGAAAAATAAGAAACTAAAGAGGATGTACCGTTTCGAGGGACGTGTCGCAAGTTGTGACCGATATTATGATTCGAGGGATGTGTTGCACACGTAGATAAAATCTATTATCGAGGGACGTATCGCACACCTTGACAAATTTTATAATTGAGGGTCGTGCCGCACGCTGGTGACAGATACATGGACATGTATGTCCCCCATGGAGCACGTACTGATAGACAACAGGTGTGTATTTTCAGGTTAGACATGCATCACTATATTTGACATTGCATTTCAGTACATTGTGCATCTTTATCATTTGTGAACTTACGATTACTTTCTCTGGAACTTGTGACTGGTGACTTAATCTTGTCTGTAATTGTTGAAAGTGAGGTGGTTGAACTATGTGCTATGTAAATTGTGAACTATTAGGTGGGAGTAGTTTTTATGCATGTTGTAGTTGTGGAGGTTAGGATGGTGTGTAAGGAGTACCCGTATTCTACTCCTTACCTTGTGTTTAGAAGTTTACTTGTTGAGTACCATGTGACTTGGTACTCACCCCTTCCTTCTGCATTTTCCTTTGTTACGAGCTTGGATCTTCATAATACTTCCTATTCTCTTCTTTTTTATGATTACTATGGAGATTTTTGAGGTAGTTGTTTGTCATCTCAATGGACCTTCTTACTCCTATTTATGATCTTGTTCTATTCTAGAGATAATGTCATTTGAGATTTGTATTTTTCTTTTAAAATAATTGTAATTACTTACCTGCACTTATGATATTTTGAGATTTCAATTTGTCTTACTTCCGCAGTTTTGTGATATTTTGATTTTAGGCAGACTTGTCTTGGTGGGATAAGATGAGTGCCATCACATTCATTTTTGGATCATGACAAAATAATATCAGAGACCCAGGTTCATAGGTCTCATGTGTGTACAAGTCGAGTCTAGTAGAATCTCGAAGATCGCGAAGACGTCTATTTCTTATCTTCGAGAGGCTATGGTGACATTAGTAAAAGAATCACTTGTTGAATCTCTATGTGCATCCTTGGTAGATATGTTTCCTTTTACTTTATTCCATTCTCTCTCATTTATAGTGATGACTCGTGCGTGATTCCTCATGTGAATAATTGTTTTTGTGTATGGCTTGTATATTAGATATGGTACAAAGGTGGAAGTGATATATTATGGGGAGGATGTGTGGTCAGATATAGAATATTCAGTGATTCAAAGAAATTGTGTGACGTTATGGTTTGATTATGCATGTAGGTTATTGAAAGGGTTAGGCAATGAGAATTCAACTCAATCTCTTGGAAGAGACGGGATTTAGGGGGGAAAGAGGAGCTAGACATTTTCAGAAGAGGGAAGAGAGAGTTTAAGGAACAGCGAGAGACTTCTAAAGAAAGTAGGAAGAATTTGTGATGTTTGAAATCTCTCAAAACGGGTGTATTTAACAAGGTATCCATTCCTCAAAAGTGGTGACTCTTGCTGTTTAAACTTAAAAGACATCTGCAAGTGACACAAGGAATAGAGAGATTACACTTAGCAGTGACCGTTATCAGAAAAATGTGTAGAAAAAGTGATACTAACCTTTGATGGACTAGTTCCCTTCTTATGGATAGCCCTTCATGCTATTATTAGATCTTCGTTTTTCTAACATGCCATGAGTGCGGAGTAAGGTACCAAATGTGAGTTTACAAAGGTTAAGCAATACAACAAGTCTAGATACTTACCCTCTTCAGCATAGTCAAATTAGAGGATTTATTGCAAATTTATTGTTTAAACAATTCAACTTGTGCATTACCATACTTAATCTATTCTTAACAATGTGTTCCTTGCTCAGTACTTTGGTCAAGCTATCAGCTACTTGGCCCTCCATTTTGCAGTATCTCATAAAAACATTTTCCTTATCAACATTGTCTCTAAGGAAGTGATGCCTCACATCTATTTGCTTTGTTCTCTTCTGCTAGATAGGGTTCTTGCCCATATTCATTGCACTTGTGTTGTCACAAATGAAAGGGATTATGTCTGTGAGAACCCTAAAGTCTTCAAGCTGTTACTTAATCCACAGGAGTTGAGCACAACATGAAGCAACAACAACATACTCACTTCAGTTGTTGACAGGACCACTGAATTTTGCTTTTTAGTTCCCCATGAAATTATTAATTATCTGTCACATCCCGAACCACACCCTAGAAGTTAGGGCCAATCTTGGACTGCAAACGCCGTACTTGACCTCTCGGAGATCTTGTACAAGCCCTTTCCATATCGTGCATCGCATATATATAATGAAAATTAGTGCGGAATTAAAACTTTTCACAAAATATCTTTATACGAAATACTAAGTGTCAATATCATCAAACTTAAGACACGAGAATACTTTGGGACACGGCCCATACTTCAAAATATAGAAATACTAGTCTATTACAATACTACGAAATAAAATACATATATGTGTGCCCTCGAGTCAAATCAGGACATACTTCACTTTGCTTGAATGACTCTAGAATGCAAGCTCTCCTTCACGATCCTTCTCACCTTTCACCTACACCTTTAGATATAAGAAAATGTATGAAATTAGTACAAACACTTGTACAATGTACGAAATTATGCATAAAATCCTGAAAACGGACATTTATTAGAAATATGCATCTTTCTATTTAAAAATCATATCATAATCATAAGAACAACATTATCAACTTAGAAACACATAAGGAAACACTTAAACCATTTATCACATTATTTGAAGCACTTTATAGTAACTTCACTTCACTGTACAGTGAAGTTCTTCACTGTTACCTTCACCTAAGACACCTTCTTGTATGTACTTACCTCACTACAAGCTATCCTAAGACTCATTTAAGTCATACAAAGAGAGACCGCCAATACACCCTCTGTAATAATGCATAAATGATCCTCAAGACTACTTATAATGAGACACATACACACTTATACGACACCATACACTTGAACATGAGATTCTCTTATCAAAGGTGATTCTAAGTCTCACTTGAGTGAGATTCATGAGGATCATTATGTTTGAGAAAAAACTCGTGATCGCTACGCTTTTCAAACAGTTCAGCATATGAAATTGGGGTGTCACGTGCTCGAATTGCTGCAGAAATTTTGCGGTACTCTAATCCAAGGCCAGTGAAAATATTGACAATGAGTTTGGCATTGGTGACAAGAGTTCCAGCAGTCGCGAGCTTAGCACGGAGTTATCGAACTTGGTTGAGATAGTCTATCACGGGTTGACTCTCTTTTGTGAGATGAGCGAGGCAATCTTGCGAGATGAATATGCGAGTTTGTGACTTATTGGCATAAGCCGTAAGGAGGGAATCCCTGACTTCTTTGGTTGTAGTTGCAGCGGCTATAATAGCAGCAAGAGTGGGATCTACTGATGCTAAAATTGCATTTTGGATTAATTTGTCATGACGAAACCAATTTACATAATCGGGGTTGCAAATTTTCAGGTTGTTGTTGTTGGTGGTCTCAGTAGGAGCAGGGATAGTACCATCAAGATGACCATAAAGATTGTGTCCTCTCATGAGCATGGACACTTCGGCTTTCCACAAGGAGAAGTTATGGCTGCCAGCAAGTTTAAATCGGAAGCTGGGTAACTGAGTTGAATTGAACAATGGTGGTTGTGTTTGTTACATCAAAATTGGTAACTAAGGGTGCCATTGGTGGTGGGTGGGAAATAAGGAACTTAGAACTCTTTGAGGAGAATAATAGCTCTGGATAGCATATAAAGGTTTGAGATATAAGAGAGAAATATGTTTTTATTCACGTACAAACTTCCCTTCAAATAGAGCCAATACAAAGCTGATAAAGTACAATATTATCAAAAACCTAGTTTAGAGAAAACTATTAAAGTACTAAATATAAAGACGACTAACTATGGGTATCATCTTGTGGCTGAAATACAGGAAACTAATAACAGACTCCTAAACAAAAGGGTAACATCTATTATCTCTTAATACCAGGGGTTGATATTGAGCATGTAATTCTTTACTTGCTTACTTTAATTGTAGGATTTAACTTACGATATATCACATGAGGTATCATTGCATAAGCTATATGCCAATGATAATGTGTTAATAGACAAAACTAGCGAGTCAACCAAATTCTTGATTATGGAGAATCACCATAGTGAATAAGGTTCTTAAGATAAGAAGTAAAGTTGAAATATATGCACTTATAGCAAATATGTAGGGTAAGGTCTGAACATGTTTCTATGGGTAGGGGGAGTAGCAGAGATGGAGCCAAGATTTGCCTTCGGGTCGGACAATCTAAAGTTCTTGTATAAAGTTCTGAGTTTTATTCTGTAAATCTTTAGTGAATATATTGAACATATAAGGGTAGGGTCCACTAGTGGGATCTAGTGAAAACCATACCTAGAGCCTAATTCCACCCCCCCCACCCCCCAACGTAGAGCGAGGAAAAATTTCGCTGTCTTGAAAAAAAAATGACAGTGAGCATATGGTGAAACAATTTTGTGAGGCTGTAGTAAATAGTGAAATGACTTTGATATATTTGCAGAGATTACAGATATTTGGTGAGTGACATTCAGTGAAAAGCAAGATGATATTGTATGTTGAGGACTTGTGTAGGATACATTTAGCAGGCTACTTGGTTACTCATTGTGGTGGTGACTGGTGATGTCAATTGGAATGCAACTAAAGTTGCATTGTCTATCATGGAGTCTGTGTAAGTGGCTATCTTACGGATTCAGTAAAACATTTATTTGGCCACAAGTTGATAAATGAAGTTAGGCTTCTAAGTAGCTATTGTGGCCAAGTGACTGAATTCAGGACGTGAAAAAGAGAAATAGCAGTACAATATTTATTGCCTTCAGAGTGCCATAATCTCAATAAGAATGAGGTACCAGGGAGAATATTGGTGTTAAATACTCATGTATAGAAGATATTCAGGGATCCAGTTGGATGTTATAGTTGTCAAAAAGATTTCTACCAAATGTCCATCATCAGATATTATGATCAAGGTAAGTTTAGCTCGTAGTATAGGCATTGCCAAAGACGATGGAAGTTGGCAGTACAGGTGATGCCTTGTGAAGATAATTTGGCAAAGCGGGGTGATGAGATCATCCTTGTTGCTAATGGAGGACTTTCAAGCTCAAAGAAAAGGGCGCAATTCTTTATACGGTGATTTAGGGTAATTGATATTAATAAGATACTACAGACTCTTTCTTACTATTTCGCTTATCGTGATAAAAAAAATCTTTAAAGGAATAATGATCATTCTAGAGTGTTTCTTACAGTTTAGGGGTGAATAGGAAAAAAGGATAAAAGGATGCGGGCCAGTTTGGATGGCTTATAAAAGAGCTTTAAAAAAGTACTTTTGAAAGTGCTGCAAACTTTTTTTTAAAAATACGCAGTTTATGTGTTTGGATAAAAGTGCATGACGTTGCTATGCAAACGTGAAAGGAAAAATGGAAGAAATGAGCTCCGTTAGTGTCAGTGTTGTAATTTGGTAGATGGTATTAAAAATATTAAGGGCTAAAACATAAAATGTGGGTAAACTTAAACAACAGCCTTATAGAAAGCTAAAAAAGAAAACCAGCACTCTACCCCTCGCTTTTAAATTTGGCTTAAAGATAAGTTTTTTTAACCTTAAAATGAGTTATTTTCAGTTAACCAAAACAACAAATAAGCCAAACAAATCAGCTTTTAAGTCAATTCGGACAGCTTTTAAGCTGAGCCAAAACACGGCTCTGAGTCGTGAGACAAACCACTAAGCGAGTGGGGTTGGTTGGACTCTATTGGGGACCTAACAGTTTCTAAGAATCTTGTACCAAAAAGGATTCGGGGGTTTTTTTGTTTGAGCATCTCACTGAAATCTGATTGTCTTCTTGGAGGGAAGTGAATCTTTGTAGAATGTCATTAATTTGTATAAGTCCTTTATTTGTTGATCTAATTTGTTGGGTTATCATAACATATTTATAATTATATAAGCTGAAGCTCTTATAGTGTAAAGTTGAATTACTATTTTGCCCTTTGATAAATTTAAAATTAATCTGATTGTGTAATTAAATATAAATATTTTTACTTACACATCTGTAGTGTATTGTATCATATTCTCGATTTAATTTTCTTAAGTATGTAAATTATGAGAAACTTTTTAATTCTAGCCAATTCAATGACTTTCAATAAGTAACACTTCAAAGGATGAGTTTTTAAAGTCTTGTCTCTACTCATTCTATTCATGCATAACTCTATTACTGAAGTGAAAGTTTTTTTCAGCTTTAAATTTTGAAGGCATACTAAACTTACATTAAGTACACTGATATTTTTTATGTGGTAAATGAAAAGATGACTTTTTTGATTTCATTTCCTAGTTACTTGTCAGTCTTTCGCTAAGTAACTTCGAATTTTCATACTTCCACATATTTTAAAATTATAGATATTTAAGACTGGAGAAAGAAAATAAACAGACACAAAGCCAAGAGAATTCAAAAGTATCAACGAACTTCATATATGCCAACCCTTTTTTTGGATATAAATTTTCTTGGTCGTCTATATGGCATGAAACTATTGAGGGCACAAGATGTTATAATACATTTGGAGTGCTATTTGGCACATTTTAGATGAATCCGTTATTAGTAAAGGAGTAAGTCACAATTTAGATAACACATTTCCTTGTTGCTTTCCGTTTAGTTTGCGTTAGAGGATATTATTCACTTTCTTATATATTAAAGGATTCTTGTTGTTAGCATGAATAAATTATATATCGGATTTTATATCCAGAAAAAAAAGTAAGTTATGGACTACAATTTTGATATATGTGTGTCATAATATTTGGAATTTCTTGGATTTGTCTGTCACTGTACAAATAATTCATTCGTGGATGTCTTTTGCCTAGATATGATAAACCACGCCTAATGCATAAATTGGTCTTTCTGATATGGTGTCTGCTCTTCAACTTTTGGTTTTATTATTACGCTGTGTGATATTGTTTTGTTGAGGGGAAAACAATTTTTATAAAAAACAAAGAAAATTGGATTTATCATTGTATCCTGCTGTTAAATCATACAATATTATTAAAAATATTTATATATAAATAGTAATCATTCAATGCCACACTAATATATTAAAAAAATGCTGGTTAAAGTGAAAAAAAATGTAAAGACAATATGTATTCATAAATAAATTCTTTAGGGCCATTTAACCCTTTTAACGACTAGAAAATAAGGTGCGGACAGACACCTTTTTTGAATATTTTCTTATTACAAAACATAAATTATGTTCTATGAGACCATTGAGTAAATGGCAATTTCGTATTTATAATTCATTAACTCAATGCTCAATACTAAAGCTTTGCATATGTTAATTCAGATAATAGTTTGCACAAACTTACTTGATGCAATTACTTACTACTATTATTTTGAAAATAGTTGCAGTTCTTGTATTTTTTTTCTTTTCATTGTGATAAGGAATAATATATCGTCATACTGGCACCATCTAATGATCCTATTTGCTATTACATATACATCTTGATTGTTTCAGATATCCCTAAATAAGGGATTTTTTTCATTCTCAGAGGTTTATAATAGTGCGCGAATAATTTTAGTGTCTTTATTTGATTATACTTTAACTAAATGAAGAAGTCTCTTAAATTCTAATGTTTATGGGAGAAGGGTCTAAAAAATTAAAAAATATCATATTATGACTTTGTATTTCTTTTTTTCCATCTTACCTATTAGTATGAATAGCAGCCTTACAAAGAAATGTGGTAGGGATGTAGCATTTTTTGTTTGATCTTGTGTATTTTGTACTAAGTGTTTCTATCTCTATTAAACTTCTTTAATTTGATTCTAAATTAGGATTGTTTTAATGTATTTTATTTAGGCTAAGTTATCTTTTGGGGATATCATTATAATGTAAATTGGCTAATTACTATCAAAAAGTTCTAATTCGATTTGTTGATAAATTTATACATTAAAAAAGATTTTCATTTGATGTTTATTTTGTGCTTAAATCTTTAATTTGCTTTTTCATAAATTTATGATTGTTTTAATTCGTTTTTTATTTAGGCTAAAGTTAATAGTTTGTGACTATATATAATGCAAAATTAGGCTAATTACGATCTAAAGTCTTAACTTTAGAGTTTTTTGATAAATTTTAGTACATTCAATAAGATTTCAGAGTCATTTGATTTTTTGTCCACAATTTATAATTTTATTAGTAGAAAGTAGTGGTCGCATAAGTATTGCTATTCGTTACATGCATGAACACATGTAGAATTAATAGGTCCTATAACTGAATATAAGAAAATACGATGGGAATTACACGTGGCAACGCACGCGTCTGAAACTAGTATAAGTAATTTAAGAGCAGGATCAAGAGGATAAACGGAGAGGTTACTTATTCACGATCGATTCCATAACTTGCTACTATTGTGGCTTCATGGGCCAAAAAAGGATGACGTGGCTAATTCTGGAAATTGAACGAATATGCTTATTCATAAAGGCATAGCCCCAAGTTTATCCTAGAATATCCTCCTCTGGAATTGGTCAAACCAGAAGCTCAATAAGATTCTTGCAGTCAACTCTAACCCTCGGCAGCATGACAACTAGATTAAATAATCGTCCACAACAAAAAGAGTAAGATACCTTTGTCTTTATGATTCAAAAGTCAGATTCCCGTCCTTTTAAGGAAAGTAATGCCTTCTAATGAAGTAATATGAGTGATATCAGTGGCCTATTTCATTCTCCTCTTCCCTTATCCTACTTAGGGGATTGAGCCAGTGGACAAAAATCGTGGTCCCGTGTGATATTACAACAGAGGTGTTAACTAAAGAATCAAATCATGTTAGGAATTTGCGTTAAGTTATACTTACGTTATAGTTCGTCATTCTGAACATGAACCAAAAGCATCTTCAGAGCCGCAATAGGGATCATGATAAGACCTCTCGGAAGAGCAATGTTCAAAATTATTTATCTCATGCTAGTGACAACTGGAGAGAAACCTTTCCCTTCACGCATGAGAGGATTCATTTTAAAGAACATCTTTTGTTTGGTCAAATCAATATTTCCCTGCCCGTCATAAGTACCTAAGCCCACGTGGCCGCATTACGGTGCGATTTGTGAAGAGGGCTTAAAAAATAAACCCATTTACGGACAATCCAACACACCTTGCTTGTGTCCTCACAAGGGAAGGTACGTTTAAAGAATCACGTTCCTTGCCTAAGTAGTTGTTGATCCTTTGTAACCCTTCTCTCTTTATATCTAGTGTCTGCACTAAAGACTCTCTATTTATTAATTAGGCTTTCGTTGAGTGTGTTCTATACCATTACCACATTGTAGTCAGATTGTATTTATTAGAATTAATCTCTCGTTAGGAAATAAATATAATTAGAAAAATCTAGTATTGAGGGACCCAACACCTATTATTTGGGGATGTGAATGAAAAATAGGAGATTTATCAAGGAGTATTTAACTTCAATGTAGATTAAGGCTAGTTGTCGGTTAACCTTTATTAGCTAGGATAACTCTTCCCCGGTAAGACTAGCTCACTACCATGATTGTCCGCTTAACTCTGGAAGAAAGTCTTTGATTCTTAGCCTCATGAATCCCTTTCTTATTGCATTATCGATAGCTTAATTCATAAAAGAAATCTATCTCACATTAGAATTATATTTTTAGGGCGTATCAGAATAATTGGTTCCGGCCTCTATACATATCATGAGATAAAACACATTTTCATTTAGCTAAAAAACATGCTTGGCATAGATCAAAGTTGCTAAAATAACTTTTTTTAGATATTAGCTTGAAGAGCTTCAGAGGCAAAACTTACCAGCCACTTGAACTATTTAGATGTTTAGATCAGCGTCTGCATGTTGTATTTATAGAGTGTTAGTTTTATCAAGCAGGCCTTGTCTTCTCAATCTTATTTTTTCATTTTTTGGGAACAGAATGTGTATGGCAATGCTTACATTTCCTGAGGTTGTGATAAAACACCTTAGATAAATTCGCCGCCATCACTGTTGAGCCTTTTATTGTGTTGAATTTACTTTAGTGAAAGTGATATACTGCTCAATGCCATTTGATTTTAGTCGCTTCTGCAATTTCTTTGTTGATGATTAAATAGGGCTTTGAAATTTGGACACCTGAAATGTTGTTATTTAAGTTGCATCTGCAGTTAGACTCTCTCTCTCTCGCTGACAGTCATAATTGATCTGAAATTAAACTAGAGGTTCTAGAATGGGATCAATCTTTAATAAGACAAAGAAAAGCACAAACATTGTGAAATTGGTGTGCGTACTCTCAAGGTCGTTATAGATTGTATTTATAGTCTGAAATAATGCTAGGTAATGCCTTTTGAGGACTAGTTCGGATTATTTTAGAACAGATCTCTCTAGCAATAAAAATATATTTCATATGACTATTTACCCAATTAATTATGGGGATGGTATGAGTTCTAGCGTTCATGCATATTTTGGTTTCTTGATATTTCTCATATAGTATGTGAGAAAACTTGGTTTATTCTGCCAAATTAGCTTCAAATAAACGCTACAAAATGTCCTCAATTTCCACTGTTGATTGCCTACTCTTTTCTACCCAAAATGTTTTAAAATTGAACAAATTCCCTTTCATATTCAATGTTGTTTACCATTTAGATTTCCTATGATATAGGTATGTCAAGATCCTATGTTCCGGTCTATCATATTATAGTCGATTAAAAGAAAGAACAGACGATAAAGAAAGTTCTCGAGCACCGCAGTGTGTAGCTTAGTGGTCAATGAAGTGGATTATAAATCATGAATTCTCAGGTTTAAATCCCTGCAGAGACAAAAATAATCACTAAGCGACTTGTTCCAATATGTCCTAGCGAGCCTTGGTGTCCACAATTGATATGTACAAATTAGGTACATGCTATTTCCCCCCCCCACCCCCCCCCCTTTGTAATAGCGGTTGCTCGAAATTATGTCCATGTTAAGGGAAATATTGTTTTGTTTTATTTCTCAATTTCAGAAGTTGAATCATCCCTAATATGTACTTTAAAGGTGAAATGGATGGAAAGGAAGTGCAACACTCTGGTTCTGGCGGTTGCACGTCTTGAGTTCTTTTTTAAAATGCTAGTTTAAAATACCTTTTTAATCCTATATTCTGAAATCCTTAAAGTATGCGCTATATAAATTTTGCCGAAAGTGTAGATCCTATTCATTTTTTAACACTAAGAGTCGAATTTCTGATGTTCATATCTTCTAGATTGCGTAAATGTCATAAGTGGGTCATTTACTTTTTTCATGTTCCTTTACAGCGATGGTTCATAAGCCTGGAAGATGATATGAGACAATCCATGATCAACGATGACATATCACTTGGACTCATGTACAGCTCCAGGTAAGATTTACCATTTATTGGTGGCCTATATAAATTTTGCCAAATGTTAGATCATAGGTCATTTTTTTTTAACCACTTAAGAGTCGAATTTAGGATGTTCATATCTTCTAGATTGGTAAATGTCTAATGTGTTATTTACTTTTTTTCATTTTCCTTTTACAGGCCGATGGTTATAAGTGGAAGAGATATGAGACAATCCATGATTAAGATATCACTTGCGAGCTTCATGTACAGCTCCCAGGTAAGATTCATACCATTTATTTGTTAGATTTGATAATGTAGGACAATAAATGAGCTATAATTGATAGATATGCAGCATGCTACATCCTACTGCCAATGCTACTTCAGAAATGAGTTTTGTTGGCAACATATTGGAAATATCATATACATGGAGTTTCTTGATAATCTAAAAGCATGCATATCTGATAGTTACTCGTTGCTAGTGAAAAAACGGGATGCCTGTTGTCACCTAGTCAAACTCAACTCGACTTTATCAAGGATAACTGAGAGTTGTGGACGTAGGATCCACTTCTCTTAATGTTAGCGCATCAAATTTATCAGTTAGTAAATTTGACTATACTCCATGATTCTCGAAAATGTGTTTTCACACATAATTTTGAATGTAGGTCCTAACACAAATATACCAGTGCTAATCTCACAAGTGAGTCTTGGAGGTCTAATGTATACAGAGCATTACCTATACTTATGCTGTGGTAAATGAGGTTGTTTCTAAGGAACTATCGGCTCTCAAATAGGATAATGGGGACTAACAGGACCCTTCGGATAATGCGGAATACAGGACCCTCATGAATATGGCAGATTAAAGTCTTTATCAGTAGGATAACACTTCCTAGTTTCATAGATTTTTAGTTTTATTTTCTCCTAAAAAACATCGTAGTTGGATTAGTTTATGTTTTATATTTATATTGTAATAACTCACAAATTTTTCAGTGAAAACTGGGGCTAAATTTTTATTTATTTTTTGATTGTGGTGGTCTCGGTTTTCTCAAGCGAGAATGATTGGAAATCAAGAACAAAGTTACAAAAAACAACATTTCATTTTTTTTAGAATAATCGATTCACATGATCGTTGTAGAATTAGCTTTTTCAATGCATGTAACAGTCTGGAGTCTGCGTGCCTCACATCTTTTACTAGTAAACTTTTGATCAAGAGAAAACACGCAGCATTCAAAGCCACTTCGCACATTGTCATTTAGAAGAAAAGAATGTCAAAAGTTCAGCCTAATGTGACAAGTTAGCATCCATCCAATTCTAGGTTTTAAAGATATTCACCAAAAATCAAGGGTGATATCTTAAAGTCAAAAATTCAAGTGAGATTCTAAGAATAAGCTCCAGGATATAGTTTGTACATTGTTTTTCTTGCTTCACTATCAAATTTCAGTTTTATATTTCTTTTAAGCGTCGCGGATCTAGAGCCTCGATGGTGGAACTTCTTAACTCCAAACTATACACTCATCTCCTTGAACGTACACGTGACCTGATTCCTAACCGGATATGTAGGCTGTTCGAAACACGGAATCTGGCACATAAATGTTGGTCTTTCAAATAAGAGTTCGACGTGAAAAATGTGACTTTGTCTACTTCTTTGTCTGAAAACTCTTTGTGTTTCCAGTCAAAGAGGGGGCAAACTTGTTAGACACGTAAATTTTGACCACCAATTTAGTTTTATATCCTTTTAGAGCTAAAGGTTTTTTTTTTTTTAATATAAAGTAGATATTTTATTTAATATTAGTAAGTTTATTTTAAAGAATTTGAAATAACAAAAATAGAGTTACCCTAGTTTACATTTATTTATTTATTTTAATTTATTCAAAATTTAGCAATAAATTTATTGAATTTTATATTTCTTCATTAATTTTGATTAGCTATTTCCTATTTTTGTATTAATACTAAATAACTAGTTATTATTATTATGTATTAACAATTAAAAATTAATAATAATACCTATCCATTACCCCACTTAACCACTAACACTACCAATCACCACATACCATTTTATATCCCCACCCGATGAAAAACTATACAAAAAAGTAACCCACAACCTCCCCCCCTATTTAGTATATTAAAAATTACCTTCAATAAAAGAAAAAAAAGAATGGAAGGAACGAAAGAGTAAGCAACAAACAAAAAAAAAGAAAGGAGAGGGAACGAGAAGAGACAGGAGCCGGAAGGCACAGAGGCAACTAACAGGAAAAAAATGAGAAAATGAAAGAAAAAAAGGGGAAAAAGAAAAATTATCAAAGAGGAAAAGAGAATGAAAAAAAAAGAAAAACAACAAAGAAAACTTTTTTTTTCTGAAGAACACCCGCACTAAAAAAAATAGTGGAGTTCGAGGCTTCAAGTTCGTGATTTCTAAACTCTTTCTATTCGTGAAATAAATTCCACAAGAGGTAATACTTAATTTTATTTTGTATTAGTTTATGTCATGATAATGCGAAAGTGGGATTGCAATATATTGAAGTTGTTAAATTTCGCATGTGTTTAATCCATATACCATTTATGATGTTATTGTATAAGTATGTTTAAATGTTCATATCACTTTATGATTTAGATACCTTGTATAGTTATATTTAAGTGTGAATTATTATTATAACAAACCATGATTTATTTTAATTGAAATAACCCATAATTTATTTATATTAAGATAAAATTAGTGTCCAAATCATTTTAATTTTTAATATTTCGTTTATAATGATAACATGTCGTAAGATATTATGCTAAAAATGTTAATTTTAGTAGTGAAATTTTCGTTTAATGTTAGTGACATAAAAAAAATCGAATAAAATGGAAAAGAAGAAAAAATAATAATAATAATACAGAAGAAAAATAATACTAATAATCATAATTCAAAAAGAAAAGGAAAAAAGTTAAAAAAGTAAAGTGGTGAGAAAGAATAAATAATAAAAAGGGGAAAGAGCGAAAACTAAAAAATAAATATAGAAAAAGAAAAAGCTATAAAAATAATATTTAAAAAACATGCAATTGAACAGGAAATAATGTTTTTTTTGTGAAAGTTTCTCTTGTACAAAAAAAAATTAAGTTGAATAAAAAAAAAAAACTTGAAAGTATAATAAAAGATAATAATCAAATAAAATAATAATAATAGTACAAGATGAGAGGTAAAAAAAAGAGCGTAAAAAAAATATAAATAGAAACAAACGAAAAACTAAAAATATAAACAATATCTTATTTTATTCTGCTTTGTTTGATTTAATTTATATGCGTATATATATTTTAATAAAGGACATAGATTAATAAATCAGTAGTTCTTTAATATATTTAAAATAAATTAAAGAATGAGGTAAATACATTGTGTTTTACATAGAATTTTCAAAAATTAGTTTAAGTCAAAAAGTCCTACAGCGACCGACATGCTAGAAACCACGGGACTCGAAGCGATGCTAATACTTCTCCTCGCCGTCAACAGAATACCTTACCCGAACTTATTCGCAGACCAAACGAAGAGCTCATTCCTTTGATATGGATTAACAAAAAGTGATTTGGACACCATAACTTCAATTCGAGGAGTGTGCGATTCTGAAAAAATAAAAATCATCCCTTAATTAATAACGTCACTTAAATTGGAAAAATCCTTACGCATCTGCGCCGAAAAGGGGTGTCCATGTGACAAGGCAAATAGGAACGCGAATGACTATGCAATGACACTTATCATTTGTTTGAAGAGCTCACCTCAAGACTTGGGTTTTAATCAGAATTCCTACATTACCTCGAATTTGGGTATTTCTCAGTGGAAGGACTGCAAGAAGAAATTAGGCATATAGTAAAAATGCTAAATCCTTATTCCCTTAATCAAGTTGTTGATAAGGCTAGATTTAAGGAGAGGCTATTAAATGCCCCGATGAAGAAAGATAGGTCGACACGGAGCAAGAAATACGACAAGTATGATATCGACAAGCGAAAAGATTCCAAACATTCCGGCGATGGTGCTTTTGCTTGCCTTTACACCACCTTAAATTCCAACATCTCCCATTGCAGGCAAACATACAAAGGCTAGATTGATTGATGAGGTTCCCAAAATGCATAGATTGGCTCTGAAGAAGTTGTGTTCAATTTGTTTTAAGTTGATTTACTTTTCTCCTAAATTTATTGAAAAAAAACATTATTGAGGGTTGTCTAGTTTGCAGTCTAGGATATATAGAAAGAAAAACAGTATTGAGGAGTTTATTGAGTGTTTGTCCTAGAGTCTAGATATGCAAAAAGAAAGCCTATTGAGGTTTGCCTAGGATTTATAGAAAGAGAAAATTCTGCATTTGTTTAGTGAGATCAATATGACTCAAGAGAATTGATAAGCAAGCATCTAGAAATAGAAAGAGGTGTATCATTGCCCAATTAGCTTGGCTATATTTGGGGACTTGCTGGTTGGGTTTTGAGACTTTAGAAACACACCATCTCCTTATATAATACGTTTATGCATTGATAATTTTTATCAGCCTAAATTATATATGTTTATTATCTTGGGGTATAATGGTCTTAGTTGTTTTCTTTTCAAGCATGAAACAACCTACTGTCTACCACAAGATGTAATTACACAAAGTTGTTTTCTTGAGGTAGATCCTAGGAAGAGTTTGTATAATTCAAATTTTAATCAGCTAGAATTAACTTAAACATTTTTTAGCAATAAACCGGGGTTTGTGAGCTATGAGTATATTTTGCTATCAGAGGAGGGTCATGAACACTGATGTGAAAAAGATGATGTGGTTAAGTGTGATTACTTTAGAACTTCATATGTTGGTCAATTATTTTGACTTTGTGTTGGAATTTCATTGTCATTTATAATTTTTTTTAGATATGAAGAGGGGTTTATCAACTTCATATGTTAGTCAATATCCAGAAAGAGGTCAGTGGTGGAAAACAAAGACAGACTTGGATCTATGCACAAAAAATTAGTGATACTGACAACAACTATTCAATGTCCTTTTTGTAACAAGATCATAAAGGGGGAATTTATCCGCAAAAGCATCATCTCATCGGTGATAAACTTAACGTTACTGCTTGTCAAAGTTTTCAGATCATGTGAAGGAAGAATTGCTAAAGTTTAAATTTTAGTATTGATTTTGCTTGTACTATGGAGGATTTTTTGCTATCTACTTTTTAGTACTTAAATTGAACAGTTACTCGTATATATGTTGTGACGAAAAAGATGAAACTGAAAATCTAAAATAAAAGAACACCCAGTACGTGGAAAAACCCTTCAAACCGAAGGTAAACACCACGGGATCCGACAAGATCCGAATTGCTTCACTATAACAATAAGAGGTTACAAATATTCGTCTAACGGCTACACAACAAGTGCCAAAAAGAGAACAAACAATAGCTACACCAACAAAGATTAAATAGAAAGAAACACATCCAAACCCAGATCGTGCGGGACAAAACAGGAGATTTGACCTCCGAATCCGATCTCACCGTTTCAAATCAACACCCAAGATGTTAGGACACTCAGTCCAAATTTCAGCCCGATCCAACGTAGTTAATCGGGAAAGCACGAAGTCTGAAAACCGTTGCTGGTCGGAGAGAAAAGACCGCCAGCAAAAACGAATCCTTTTCTTTCTCTCTTTCTCTGTTGAAGCTCTCTCAAAAACCTCTCTTATGTTTTAAGTCTTTCAAAGGAACACATACAATGAGAATTAAATATTCTATCAAACTATCCTCTATTTATAGAGTTGTGCTTTTCCTTATAAAGCCAAAACCAACTATCAATAGGAATTATCTTCCAATCCTTTCCTAATAGAATTTGACAAAAAACCAATAGGAGAATAATCCATCCCTTTTTCCCCAGTAGATTAGGCCATGGGCCTTTGTGGAACATGGGCAATAGCCAACAAAATTCACCCTCCAAGCCAAGGGGCCAAATGGACTTAAAGTAGGGGATCTCTTGACAGGCTTACTGCCCTTGCCAACTTCTACACAAATCATGATTGTCCTATAATGAGTTCTTCCATTTATCTCTATGAGTATCTAACATGACTTAATCATAACCTTCAGGTTCTCCCCCCATATTGTCATTAGAACTATACTATCATGGAGAATACGTGTTGACTTCGATTCTATCTAGTAGATATTCTACCGAGGTTTTCGGAGCATCTGAAGCGGTATACAACATGAGTGGTTGGATTAATCAACCAACAACACATAGTAGGAACAAATACAGTTTACACTCTCATCATTATCTGATCATTACCTTGGGTTTCTCTAATGGCAAAAAGATGTATCAATAGTAGGATTGGATCAACATCAACTAAACGCCTATCATCAGTATCCGAGAAATCAGCTTTTCTCAGTCTTGTCAATTATTTCAATAGTTTGTCTGCAAATTGGTTTTTTGAAACAACATCACGAACTTCCTAATGAGTTTAGTACAATTGGATCATTAACAACGAATCCAAACTCATTCGTGACATAACCAATGAAAGATACATGTTAGTTTTAACATCCAATTTTGACCTCTATTTTTGGAACATGACACAACAAGCTTTACACCCAAAACACTTTCAAGTGATATAAGAAAAATCCTTATCAAACCAAACTCTGTTTGGAACGGTCACCATCCAAAGCAACAAACAGGAGACAAAATTGATAACATAAGCAACCAGTGTTAATGCTTAGCCCAAAAAGAATTTGGAAGTTTAGCCTCTGAAAGCACACATCTAAACTCTCTCAACTAAAGTTCTGTTCATCTCTCTGCCAAACCATTAATTGAGGAGTTGATTTGGAGGAGTTCTTCTGATGATATTCCTTGCGATTTGAAGAGTGTATCACAAGGGACCATATACTCACCACCATTCTCATGTGCGAATACATTTTAATTCTTTCCGTGTGTCTCCAGATAAGGCTTGAAAACTGTTAAACACACATCAAGCACTTGATCTTTGGATTTCAAAGGAATACCCAAATCGTGCCGAGATGATCCTCAATGATGAAAGTCGCAAAGTAAAGTGAACCACCTTTTGACTTCACTTTGAAAGGACCACATAAATCTGAGTGTATAGACTTCCATAGCTCAGACTTCTTGAAGGAGGATGACTGTTTGAAAGAAACTCTTTTCTGTTTCCTAATAAGCAATGAACACATTTCTTTTCACCTTTGCTTGTTTTTTCATTACCAGCAAGGCAAATTCTTCTTGCCAAAAACAGGGATCCCTCTCTCGTCATATGGACTAAGCCCTCTTTGCCACAATTCTGATAAATTCTCGCTCTCCACCAAATTTATAGAGTCCCAAGTAATCAATCTTGTGTCACTGATAAAATTTGAATGTGTTCTTCCTCGAGTAAAATTAGTTGAGCATTTGGTGAGATTCCATTTGGCCATTGAAAGTCATTATGCTAGACCAGCACTCAATCTCTAGTGTCTACAGGAGATCAAATTTATGGAATGTCGGAGCATGCTTGGGGACATTTTGAAGACCAACGTGGAACCAGTAGTAGTTTCAAACAAACAGTGCCAACACCAAACAAATTAAAACCTCACCAGTATTACACCATCTTTAAACACCTCAGAGCATTTAACAGAAGTATTAAGATAAAAGAAAAAGTCTTTTCTTGGTGTGACATGTGATGTAGCTCCAGATCTACTATCCAAACTTTGTGTCTTATGGAGATACAAACATTGAGACGTCTTTATCACAAGCGAAGGAGGAAGGTCATCATTGGACACCAACAACAACATTATTTTCGTTGTTTCTCCTTCTTCCCTTCTTTAAGATCTTGCTTCAAATGTTTACAAAACTTTTAATATGTCCTTCTGTCTAAAATGATAACATATAACATATTTGGATTTCTTGCATTTGACTTGCTTCTGCTTCTTACCTTACTCCTAGTGACTATGTTCTTATGTTTTTTCTCCCCGATCTTCTGTATATAGAACATTGAATGTGAAGGATTATGTCTTGAGATTTTCTTATAACCTCTTCATTCAGCACACCCACCTCTTGTGACATCATTACATAGTCACTTTCCACCAGTGGCAGAATTTGTTAAAGAAACACAAAGAGTTTCCAAGGAAATCGGTAGAGTATTTAGAGTATTAAGAAGCCAAAGTCCCGTGTATTTTCATCATACAAAATTCAACACCCATTCCTGATAGCTGATCAAGAAATACTGCAAATCATTATATGATCAAGCATAGGGGAATACCTCCTTGGATTTAAAGGTCATCAATTGATTTACAAGAATAAAAACTTTGTTATTGCCAAGTGTTTTTGAAAGCGTTTTTTTTTTTAAAGCGTCCCAACTCGTTTCCCACAATGTTCTAGCATGTGTCATCATTCACAATATGTTGCGAAACATTATCTTCAAACAATTGTATTATATCTCCAACCATACTTGTTGGTGCTCACAATTCCCAATTTTCATAGGTAACATTCTCTGGTTTATGAGCAGAGAAAATCGGGAAGAGGCAATTTCTTCCAAGAACAAATAGATCTCATCTTGCTTTTCCATATGTTGAGTTTCTTCCGTTTAGACACTTACAATCTTGATCAGATTTCCCACTCCATATAGATAACCTTAGCTCTGATACCAGTCTGTATGTGACGAAAAAGATGAAACTGAAAATTAAACATAAAGAACACACAGTTAAGTGGAAAAACCCCTCAAAACCGAAGGTAAAACACCACGGGATCGACAAGAATAAGCATTGCTTCACTATAACAATAAGGGGTTTGCAAATATTCTTCTAATGGTACCACAACCAAGTGCCAAAAGAGAACAAACAATATTAGCTTTACAAGCACAAAAGATAAATAGAAAGAAACACCATCCAACCCAGCTTCTGTTCGGGACCTAAAACAGGATATTGCTGACCTCCAAATCCGATCTTCACGTTCAAATCAACCACCAAGATGTAGAAAACTCAGTCCAAATTTCAACCGATCCAACGTTAGTAATCGGGAAACACGATCTGAACGGTGTGGTCGGAGAAAAGAAAAGGACTGCAGCAAAAGGAACTCCTTTCTTCTCTCTTTTTCTCTTGTTGTGGAAAGCTCTCTCAAAAAACCTCTTCTTATGTTTTCATGTCTGTCCACGGTACAATACCAAATGAGCAAATTAATATATCCTCAAAATCATCCTCTATTTATTAGAGTTGTGCTTTCCTTATAAGACAAAACCAACTACCAAATGGCATTACTATTCCAATCTTTTCCCTAATAGAAATTGGAACACAATTAAGGGAATAATTTCCCAAGCCTTTTCCAAGTAGGATTAGGCAATGGGCCTTTGGCAGGAACATGGGCAATAGCCCAACAATGTATATTGTCATTGTGGTAGGTTTATTTTGGTTCTTCTCTAAAAATTTTGCTGCACTTTCAGTGAAGTGAGTGCTTCGCTTTACGCATTAAGCGAAGCACGGCCTAGTTTCTTTTTCTGCTTTATGCTTCCATGAACACAATTTGAGAGAAAACTCAGCTATTCCCTCAATTCATTGGGTTTACATAGCTAAGAGTTCATTTTGAAGAACGAGGGGTTAATCAAAACACATAATTACAAGGTACTAGAACATTCTAGGATATCTACGAGATTCTAACAATATCAAGCACCTGGATTGTAAAAAGATCAGTGGATTTAATATTACAAGAAGGTGTGACAGTTTGTAGATTTCATTTTTTCATGAATCTGTTGTTGAAATCAGTATGAGAAGGTTATTGAGCTCACTAGGGATGATAGTATTTGACCTCAAATCGGCATATACTCTATAGTGATGGCAGTAAGCCTTCTAAATTTAGTAAGACAAATAGCTATAGAAGTATAATGTTACTTAAGAGCTTAGTCTGTGCAGTTAGTTCTTGTCACTGCCTCTCATACACTCCTTTCTCCATTATTATATTATTAGGATTTTTTGAAGACTATTTTCCTTTAGTTTTTGTCCATGCTTCACAAGAAATAACCTACTTTCACTGGATTGTTTTTTGGTCAACAATACCTCCTCTTGTAGGTTAAAGGGATTTCAAGCGAAGAATTTGTTGTACATAATGATTTGGTACTTTCATTGCCCAATAGGATAAATGCAATTTCATACGGTGCAACAGCTGAAAATCTGACAAGAATATGAAATGTGCCAAATGTAATAGGCATTTATTTTTGGAATATTTAATTACAGACTTGTTCATGATCCATCAGAAATTTTTTTGCCTTTTATTACGTCTTATTGTTGGTTCCTAAAGATCAAAGGTGGATATTGTTTTGACTTCTCTAGGGGACCAAGGGTTTGGAAGGTCATATAAGAAGGTCAGGAACTTTGGAAACATGGTTGGCGATATGAATGTGGTCGGGTGTTTTTTGGTATATTGCTCTTCTATATTAAGGATTTAGTGATGATCCAACATATGAGGAGTTGGATAGGCAAGTCTCTCTGATGAATGAGATTGAGTCTAAGGTTAAAAAATCTTATGTAATTAGTACAGTCAATTTAATGGAAAGGAATTTAAAAAAACTGGGTGTGCTTTTGCTTTTAATTTGTGGAGATATCACCAAGGTTACATCTAACATTAAGAATAGGAATGCTAACCAGGTGAAACTGATCTTACACTATATTAGTCATTCTGATAAGCTTCAGGCAGTCTTTAGGCTAGTACTTTATCTTGTGATGTAAAACAGATTTAAAAGGTCTTTTCCTTTCTAAAGTGGGATATAGTTTGATGAAACTTTTTGTTATTGACATAATGTTGTTGTGCAATAAATTCTGTTGGGAATGGCAATCACCTATTTTTATAAGTAAGTTCTTCTTTCTAACATCTGTTAAGAACCCAAGATTTACCATCTGGTTAGTTTAGGATCTCGAGTTATTATATCTACAAATGAGCAGGAATGCCACAAAGTTGAGCATTGGTCAAGGGAACCAAGACATCAAAATTTGTGACATCCTGGTTGCATGTCACCAAATTTATTGGTATTTAGTAGTGAACTCTAAAACTCTATAAGGAATCATTGAGTGCTATTGGTGAATGTCAAACAAATTGCGAGTAATTGAGGAAGTAAATTATCAATGAAGCAATGTCCAACATACCTATTTTAAGGGTATTGTTGACTCTATTTGTACTATCATTGTGTACTTGGGTATTCACCTTGGATAAAGTCTTAATTTCTTCTAAAGTTCTGCTGACGAGGCATCAATTATATGTCTAGATACTACTATTGTAAACTTCTTGTTATTAGTGAGTAAGCTAATCACAACTTGGATCAGCCGAGTCATGATTGGGGGAACCTACGATAAACCTGCCAGTAGGTAAGTCACCTATTACCAGGAACGCGAGTCATAGGTGTAAGGCCAGAAACTGAAACTTAAAATAATACTAACAATAAGAAAAGACAATAACAGAAAGCAAACCAAAAGCGGTTGTATATAAGGAAAACCCTCCTAAAACCTAAAGTAATGAGTACAATCTATTAAGCAAGAAAAAATAGAAGTCCAAAAAGAGGACCAGAAACAAGATGTTATAAGGAGCGAAGAAAAACAGAGATAACATATGTACATAAGGATACAGGCATATAGTCCCAAGTTGCCAAGTGCCCTCCTCATCTTAATATCCAAAAGATGCGCAAACGAACTGTCACAACTGGTCTGGGGTAAAAGGACCTGCATCTCGAATCAAGGATGGCGAGTGAGTGGCACATAAGTACCAAAAACAAGGGGGTATCAGTAGGCATCAGTAGGGCCCAATTGAGCAGAAAGGTCAACATGCAAAAAATGGGCATGAACGATTCACCGCTGTAGCGCCTGTACTAGGACCTGCATCACAAAAAAGATGCAGAGTGCAACATAAGTACCAAAACAAGGTACTCAGTCGGCATTGTAGGCCAAATGATGAAGAAAGGTAAAGACAATCAGAAAAGATAGAATCTAGATACAAACAATGGTTAAAGCGGGAAAGAAAGAAGGCACATGAGTATGCTAAAAGTAATCTAAGTACAAGTAAACTAAAACTAACTAGACCTATGAGCCCTGAAGGTACACTCGTACACAAGTTTAACTGAAGCCCGAACAGAACTCCATGAGCCTCACATGTACATAAGATAGCTAAGACTACAAGAATAAGATACTCAAAGACAAGTACATAGGGAGTCAACCTAGCCTCGAACCCACAATGATAGGATCTGGGCTTCAAACCCTAAGTGGTAGAATCCAGGCCTTGAACCCAAAGCATCAGTCTCAAGATGGAATTAACGGCCTCGAACCGTAAAACGTTAGCCTCGAACTAGATGTAACGACCTCCAACCGTAAATAATCAATGTAATCAACCAAGTCATATACCAACTAACAAGAGTTCCTAGGATGTGACATTTCCAAGGAGAAACCCTAGTCAAGTCAAGTCAAGTCACCGTGGGATGCCTCCCACCCAAAGGTATCAACAAAAGGCTCCAACCTAGTTCAAATGTACAACTCAATCTCCAATCGTCAGGATATCATAAACTCTGGTAACACCTCAAAACCGCAAAAATATGGAGGGAGAAGATAAAATATCTAATAAGCCATGAATTTGCCTAAACGATGGCTCATACTATTCATAACTTCAATATTGCTACTTAGTTTACAAGGATCAGTCTGTGCCAAAAATGACGCAGAGACAAAGAAAGCCAAAAGTTCAGATAGGTCTAAGGCAACACTAGCCTTTCTAGTTTAAAGATCCAAAACAGAGCATCATTAAAACAAATAAAACTCAACTAATTTCACGTAGCATGCGAGTCACAAAACTAATCTTAGCCTTGATACAGTACTAATCAACCCTATATCATGGTTCCTAAAAGGAAAAGCAGAAATAACTAGGTACTCACCCTCAATTCACGCAGACCATCATCAATTTACACATTCATGCTCAATCTAAATAGAAAGGAAGTTGTAGCCTACCTATAGGCCGACCGCGCATGCTCCAAATCTCAAGGTCTCTTTAATTCCATAAGGACATGCATAATTTCCATCATTCACATTTCATAGTTCAAGACCCAAATTTTATCATCATAATTGGTGAACACGGGATTTACATGGGTTCATGGGGAATCATCATAAAAAGTATAATATTTCATTATTTCAAGCATAGTAGATCATAATTGAATCATTTAATCAACATTGAAGGGAACCCATGGAAAGTGAAGAAAATTTGACTCAATTTGGGATTTGTAACTTTAAAAATAAGAGAATTTAGGAACTCCATTAATCGAAGAAATCCATGGATGAAAATTGTCATACCTTGAAAACACGTTTCACAAGCTTTCGACCATAAGAATTTGGCTTTCTTTTGGGTCAATATCGTCAAGGTTCAAAGCTCCAAAACACTAAAACTCAACATAAAAGCTAAACGAACGACTAGGTGATACAAATCTGTATTCGAAGGCAGTCATAAAGAATTGGGTGGGTACGCTACATGAATGTTTAAATGACGAACAAGGGCATAAACAAAAGAAATGACCGGGACGGTCATACAGGAATGACTGTATTCTGAGTTTCGCCTATATGTGAATATCCATCCTACCCTAAAATGACAAAGTTTATATAATTTATCCAACATTATCAATGATTCTTTTCCAGTTGCTTCTGTGGCAGGGACGGGGGAACCCACCCTAAGAGGGGTGTCAGCGCCATCCCTTTGCCGAAAAAATTACTTGTATATAGAGGCTAAAATTTTGGTTTACTTTATATAGATATATAATTCTATATTTATATATATGATATATCTCTACATATATAAGCTTAACACAGTTGACACAGGAGAAAGGTTTAGTCGAGTAGTTAGGAGGTATCAAAACTTCCTTTAGGTTGTGTGTTTAAGCCCTTTATCATTGACAACTCTTCATGAGAAGCTTGCATCCACCACTGATTTGTGGTAACTTTTAGATGTACTATGGTATCCTTTCTACTCTGTATGAATTTTCAGATTTGAGTGGGCTTACATGTTGTATAACGCTGAGAAGTCCCATTAGTTCAATCGATACAATGATAAGAGGCAATACAAGTGTCAATTATATGCAAAATAATGCAATGGTCAATAATCATACCAGTAGACATATCGTCCACAAAACATTGGTGTGGAGTGGGGGACCCATGGGGGACTTGCGAGGTTCATATATCTTGCCCAAAATCTATTTCTAGTGGCAAACACCAATGACTTTCTAAAAATAACATTCTCAAACTTGAACTAGTCAAAATTAGTGTTTTATTTTTACAAAGAAATCTCTTTATCATAGTATCATTTTTTTGATCCATGAAAATGAATGAGTGCGCATGATAACAATAAATAAATCAAATTTCAAATACTAAAGATATAAATTTACTTTATAAATCTGCCCCTAGGCCATAATTCATCACCTCAATAAGATTTCTTTCAATATGATGCACATTTTGGCTTAGTAACTCCTCTTATGTGTATAATGTATAAAAATAAATACAACTAAATATTGATACAATTTCCATCTCAAGCCATTTATCAGCTAAAACTTTCTTTTAGAGTATTACAACATCAAATGGTCTCATTTAGTACTTCAACTCAATAGTTTGACCAATTCATAACATGTTTTATACAATAACTTACTACCCAAGCTAAGTCTTAGAACAATACGTTATGACCTAACTCGAAGGTTTTTAAGTATTATAACATCAAATGGTATCAATTAGTACTTCAACTCAATAGTGTTCCCAACTTATTACATGTTTTATACAATAACTTACAACGTTAGCTAAGTTCTAGAACAATAAGTTATGACCTAACTCGAAGGGTTTCGAGCATTATAACATCAAATGGTCTCATTTAGTACTTCAACTCAATAGTTTTCCCAACTCATAAAATGTTTTATACAACAACTTATTCCTCAAGCTATGTCTTTGAACAATAGTGCCACGAAAGTCGCAACATCATATTTTATTTCCTTCCATATTGCCTTGGAACACTCTAAATCAATATAAAACATGATCTACATTTAAATACCAGTTCATCTATACTCATATCGCAATATAGTAGTTTTGATTAATATTGAATCAAAGCTAACCCGAGCCCCAAAGTCAAAACTGAATTTTTGCTTCATAATTTGTTTAGTCATAAGTAAAGAACTCAATATTGCTAATTTTTCAAAAATAGAGTTTGAATCGGACCTCAAAAACCAAAATGTACCTTCTTAGTTATTTGTTTATATAGTCATGATATTCATAATGCAACAAATTTCTTCTTAAAAATGTAAATTATTAGTTAAATTAAAGTAGGATTGTCTAATATTTTAGAATCTTGCACTAAACTTTTAAATATTATTAACCATTAATAAGATTTTGAGAACAAGAATCAAGGTAGTGTATTACAATAAATGCCTAAAAATTTATTAAATTAAAGAATCTTTCAGAAGTTATTAAGTACAAATTATTGAATGCTTTTATATAGAAATTACTAAATCCTACTTGCATTACCAATATGACTAGTGACATAATAAAAATAATATATTTGAGAGCATTAGACGTTTTAGTGGCCTAATTGAGCTTGAGCTATCATAAACTCTATCAATTTATCAAACTATCGCAAGAGAATAAAATTATCATAGTAAATTATTTTTTTTTTTAAAAAAAAACGAGTCATTAAAATCACCAAATCATTTGTCTTTTGTATTTAAATCAACTAGCTAAATTGCACACGCTTCGCGCGGTGGTGAACAAAGTCAATAATCTACTTCTGAACATTTGATAATATAAGTGGTTTTGAGAGGGTACAACCCTACGATAAATTGTTAAGAATATTTTATCTAAAGAATGAAATATTTTTTTAATCTTAAAATGAAAAAGATTAGATTCTAAGTCTTTATAAATTTTATTATTAATTCTTTATTTACTGTACTTGTTCATCACTAAAGTCTTTTGAAATTATATGTAATTGTTTCATTGTCCATATTTGTATTTTCAAAAGGTGGCACAAACATTTTATTCATCAATTGCAAGAGTTTTTCTCCTATTCAAGGTCTGTACATACAAAATCTTAATATTATATATCTTATATACTAAGTTGTGTACATGATAAGTTAATTAAAATATAAAAACACATCTCTTGGAGTTCAATGAAATAACGTATGTTGCTCAAATAATTTGGATTAAATGATGTCTTGGCAAGTCTCTTATTCAAAATCATACGCAATGATGACACTAATTTGATAGTCAAAAGACATATTTTGTTGTTTATTTGTCCAAACAAAAACCAACCAAACAAAGATAATTGTTTTTCAACATTGAAGAAGATTTGTGGAAGTATTATGTAAAGATACTCCCAATACTCCCAGCTCTCCTACTTCATAGGAGAGAGAGAACTCTCTTTTCGGCAACTCCTTTCAGGAAATGTCCTTTCTTTCTAATCTCAACTCCTACATTATGTGGTAGCTTTTTCACCGATCTCTCTTTTTTTCATTATTGGTCTTTCTCTTTCACCAGCAGAGCTCTTCCTCTCTTGATTGTTGATGGAGGAAAACACGTATATGACAATGCTAGGATTCAAGTCTTCAGATATCACAAGAGAAAACAGTGGGGGAGCGACTTTTTGGTTTGAATGGGCGAAGAGAAGTTGCAAATGATGAGAAGGTCTGCCATGAGTGCGAAAATCTTGATAATGGCTCTGCACAGTCCTCAAGGAAGTTTACCAAGGATAGATGAAAAGGGAATTAGAGATGGAAATAAAAAAAGAAAAATTCCACTTTGATTTGATGTGCTGACTTGAATCTTGAAATTTGATATGTATTTTTGTTTGCTTATTGTCTCCCGCTTCTCCTGATGTTTGACATGATTGCTGGACTTCTTGACTGATTGTCTTGTGTGATTGCTACTTGCTGTGTGTTGGTTATCTGGTGTTTTGTGTTTCTGATTTTTGTTTGTTATTTGAGATATGATGTTTTTCTGGTTTGTGCTGATGGATGTGTGTTGATTTTGCTTTTGCTGACTATTGATTTGACTGTGTTGTGACTGTTTGTTGTGAGGTGTTGGTCTCTGATGGTGCTTGTGTATACTGTTGTGTTGACTTTTGTGCCCCATTTCTTGATGTGTATTGACTACTTTGTCTGTTTTGTTCTCTATGTGTGTGCTTCTCTGATGATGAAAATTGTATTGGCAATCTGTGATTTAATAATGATTTGACTCCCTGTGTTGTGCTGCCTGATTTTGATGATGTTTGAATCTGTGGATGCTGTCTGGTTGAGTGGTGTGACTGTGATGATGATTATGTTTGTATCTGCTTGTTGGTCGTTGTTTTTATTTCCTGTGAGTGATGTTTTGGGGGGTCTATGTTTGTTGTGTTGTGATGTTTCTTGTAACTGACTACATACATTTGTTTTGCTTTCTGTGATATTTATTACTTTTTTGAATTTTTGTATTATGATGGTTGATGCTGTTGTCCTTACTGCTCATTGATGCTATGCCTTTTTTACTGACTGATTGTGCTTTCTGAATGTGCTGTTTTGTTGAATGACTGTCATGATTGGTGTCTGCTTTTGTTGCCTGATTTGTTGATTGTGAATTGATCTCGAACTGCTGTTCCTGTCCTTGATTGATGATGACATGATCTTTTATTATGTGTTGGAAAATCTTCATTTTGTTGTGACTCTTGTACATTGATTGATGTGTGTGTATGAGTTCTGTCCTGTGCCCTGCTCGTGATTTCTGATGTGATTGTCTGATTGAATGTTGATTGTCTGCTATCCATGATTCCTTGTTTGTTATTTTGAACTTGTTGATCTGCTGTTTTATCTGTTGATGATGTTAATTGATGTGTGTTGCCTTGCTGTTGCATGAATTATGAGTCATTATGATGAACTTTGTGTTGTGTGACACTGATGTACTGATTTCTTTGTGATTGATCTGATGACATGCTTGATCTTGACTGAGATCTCTCTTCTGTGCATGAGTTGTCGTCTGATGATGATGAATGTTGTGTGTCATGTTGATTCTTTTGGTTATTTCGTTGTTGGTTGATGACTGGCTTATTTCTTTTTGTGATGTTTGTATGTATTTTGATGTGTCATTTTGGCTGCTTGCCCTGCTTACTTACTTGAGTTGCATTCTTTGATTTCTGATGACCTCTGTTTATTGCTTTCTGTATGGATTTGAATCTGAGTGCTTGTGTTTTGGTTCTTTCATGCTTTGATGATGACTGGACCTGCTTGAGAATTTTGACTGATTTGTTGTGACTTGACATTTTAACTTGTGTTGACTATTTTCTAACTGATCTTCACTTACATGTGATGTGCTGTTGATGTTTTATTTGTTATTGATTGGGATGATGTGTGTTGTGTGCTGATGTGGTCTAATGATAGTGATTTATGATATCCGTTTATGCTCAATGTTGAAGTGATGCTTTATGTGGCTTTGATTCTTGCTTCTTGTTGCTGGCTGCTGATTTTGTTGTGATGCTGGCCTTTGTCTCCTGTCTGACTGACTCTCTGGATTTCATGTGCTTGTGCTTGTCTGAGTTGATGGACTGCTGCTGTCTTGTGCTTTTTATCTTGTGCTCTGTGACTGTGATCTTTTGCTTGACCTTGTGGTTTGAGGACTTTGTGCACTAGGAAAGTTGAATGAGTATGGTAGCTTCTTCAGCATTTTAACTCGTGCTGGACGGAAAGAGTAGTTATAAATAGTTCCCGAGTAGCTATAGTGTTGGGTGTCTAAGATAGAAGAGGTTCTTCAATGCTCTCACAACTGAAGAATGCATACATCCCAAAACTTTTTAAGAAGGGCCTCTCTTATGCCACAACAGCTGGGAAAGTAAATGGAGATCAAACGGACTTTGGGTGAGACAAAAGATCTCGGTACGGTGAAGGAACCTCAAGTTACAGAGACATTAGGGCAGAGGACATAGATTTTCAAAGAGGGCATTGTGGGCTTCTTTTGATGAGGGGAGAAACACAAAAACTTCCCTCTTTATAGAAATCAAGAGGATGGATTGTCGTCTCTTGGAAAGGAGTTTTTGGGAACAAATGCACATTTACGAGATGGCCAACAAAGGTCCCCTCGTCGAATTTTCACAACAACAGGACATGGCAAGAACCAAATCAACCTCCAAACAGGAAGGAGTGGACGGTGGGAGAGATCAATTAAATCTGTCAGTGGTGGCACCCAGTAGTATGATGGATGAAGATTCCAAATGAAAAATCCCAAATCCACTTGGATTAAAGCTTTAGCGGACTCTAAACTTCCTGGCCACAAAGAATCTTTACAGAGAAAGTGGAATCGTCTGCCGGAGGATGGGTCAAAACTAAGGGGAGTGCTGTGAAGAACCATTTAAAGTAGGCAAAGATTAAAATCATGGAATGGCAAAAACTGCCTGAGCGAGATTTTGATTGAGAGAGATGGGATAAATTTTTTATCCCCATTGGGTAGAGAGGAAAGTTTTATTCCAAATCTTGACGCAGTCGGTAGAATGGTACATCATAGATAGTCATGACGAGTAGGAGGGGTTTGTAGCAAATAAACACTGGACCGGTATCGCAACCACTAATCTCCTGGACCAACATTGTAATGAGTTGCTCTCCCTACAAGAGAAAAGAATGACAAAAACTTTTGAAAAACGTAAGAAGGTGCACAAAAAATGGCGGCCCAGGGGCTCCCAGAACAAAAATGGAGTCTTTTTTAAATGGAGACCCCACAATCATGTGATAAGGAAGTGGGACCCAAGTATGTTTGAGAAACTTTTTTGGGTGGGATAATACTAAAAAAAAGATTGGGCGTGAAGAGCACAAATAACATTTAACATGAAATTATCAAGGCCAAGCTGAGGTAGCACTTTATTGATCCCTTATGATCTGAAATTAAAGGACAATGCTACCCAAGGTCTTAGGGAGCACTCTCTTACAACTTGATACTACAACAAATGAAGGGCATACAAAAAAATGGGAACTCAATTAAAAAAATTCAGGAAATGCTTCGGATCCCCAAAAATGATGGTAATTGGAGGTTAGACAGTGTTAAACCAGATTTATCTTTTCTGGAGGAAATTTAGAAGGGTCAAAATTAACACATCAAGCATGCAGACTGACAAACAAATGAGGAGTGGGTAGTGGATGGATTGCGTATCCATACAAAATGAAATGAGCCCCAAGTACAAAAAACGAGACGCGACATCTTATGTGGGTAGACATAATCTATCAAGCCATGACGGGGAAAACGCGTTTCGGTGTGGCATTTTCAAGGACTAGAAAGAGGATCTCATGGACGCTTCACTTATTCAAATTAGATAGTTGACCAGACAACTCACACGCCACCAACATGGAACGTGGGATTGTATTGGGCAAACCAAGCTCCTAGGTAACAATGGGTCATAACTTGAAAGGCTAAACTTCTTGATATTAATTTTCCAAACCTGTGAGGGAAGAGAGACCCGATATGGGGCAAGAGGAAAAAGTTTTATAATGAATGTAAAATTGTGTATTGGAATGTTAGGGGACTGAATAGTGGGGAAAGAGGAGATTGGTGAAGAGTTTAATAATCCAACTAGAAGGCTGACATTGTATGTCTACAAGAGTCAAAGTTAGAGGGAAGATCATGATAATAAAAGAGATTGGGTGATATAGGGTTTTTTAAGTATGCTTGTTAAAAACAAGCAAGCTGTCACTAGGGGAGACCTTTGATTGTTACTGGGACAGTAGATCATAAGTAGACAAGAGGGAAGTGTTGGAAACAGGTTTCCCTACACCCTCACCTGCAAGTTTGAGTCAGTGTTTCAGGGATTTCAATTGCAACATAACAGGAGTCTATGGCTCTAATGGAGAGGGAGATCCCCGAGGAGCATGTGTGGGAGGAAATAGGGTGTGTAGAAAGACAGAATCTTTTGAGGGACCTTGGGCAGTATGTGGATATTCAAAATCATAAAGATATCATCAGAAAAGAAAATTACAAAAGGAGAACTCTAGGTATGATAGAGTTCTCTGATTTATTGAAGATATGGACTTGGGGACTTACAATTTGTAGGGGTAACTACACTTGGTTAAAGGGGACAATTAACAATGTTGTTCTAGAATGAGTAGGATTTTAAATTTGCAAAGGGGTGGGATGCCAAACGTGAGAATGAATTTAACATAGTGGTGGTTAAGAGAGTGTGCTCAGATCAACAGTCCCATTGCTCTACAATGTGGATCTTGGGGAGCACACAACAAATCCTATTTACAAGTTGATAATTGTGGCTCAACACAGAGGGTTTTGTGGAAAAAAATTAAAGAATGTTGGGAGTCTTTTGTATTCACTGTAAGCCTGATTATATCCTTGGGTGTAGGATCAAGTCTTTAAAAGGAAAATTGAAGGAATTGAGTACAACCAGCTTGGGCAATCTAGGGTTACAAAAGGTCTAAATCCTAAGTCAATTAGCTATGCTGGATGCGGTAATGGAAAATAGAGTCCTATCAGAAGAAGAATCTGCAATGATGGCATTTGGAATATGAACTAAGGAAGAATATCTTAAAAAGAAGAAGGATAAGAGGGATAAAGATATAGAGCTTGTGGGCTGAAAAGGGGGGACAAAATACCAAGTATTTTACAAAGTGGCCAATGCACACAAAAGATTTGCAAACAACAGTTCATCAATTGATATTCAAAGAATGAAATAGGGAAGGACCCAAAGCGAATTAAAGGGGCAGAATTGGTTTGTTAGAGCTTTATTTAGAAAACCCATAATATAAAAGGCATTCCAGGCAATATAATCACATGGCAATCGGTCACTGAAGATGAAAATGAAATGCTACAAAGGTGGTTTGAGGAGCAAGAAGTACTAGGTGTTTGAAGCTGTGTGCCATAGACAAAGCTCTTGGTCCGATGTTTTTTACACACTGTTTTTTTGTTCAAGTGTATAGGATTGTAGTGAAGAAGGCCTATTTCAGGGATACCTTTAAGAATTTCTTATTTATCACAAATCTTTGATAAGATCTTTAAGTGCCACCTACATTGCTTGATTCCCAAAGAAGAATGTCCAAGGAACTGAGAGATTTTAAGGACCATCAGCCTCCATCGGAAGTGTATCTATAAGTGTTATCCAAAGTGTTGACTGAAAGTCTGAAGAAAGTGGTTTGACAAGCTAGTGGTGATCAACAGATGGCATTCATAAAAAATCGACAAATAATGGATGCCATTCTAATTGCAAACGAAGTTAGTAGATTCAAGAATAACCAAGGGAAGGCAGGAAGGAAATTGTGAAAAAATGGAATCGAAAGGCATGTGATGCCATGAATGAAGTTTTGTTAATAGGATTTTTGCATGTATGGGTTGGAAAGCGAGGGGGGAATTCAGTGGATCTCAAAGCATTGCATCTCCATGTCAGATTCGCAGTCCTAATAAATGGTTCACCAGAATGGTTTTTCCCCTGCTCAAAGGGGTATGAGGCAAGGAGAGCACCTTTCTCCTTCCTTTTTTTAAGTGTTATGGAGGGCCTAAATCAACTGATAAAGGTGGCTAGAGAGAAAACGAATACATCAGGGGTTTTGAGTAGCCACAACTCAAACTTCAATATCAAATGGCCACATGGATAGTCACTCATTTACAGTATGTAGATCACACCTTAATATTTTGTGATGCTAATGAGGGACAACTTTTGGTTCTAAGATCAATTAATGATGTATCCTAAGTCAGTTGTATCCTATTAATGATGTTTCTAATATGGAGGAACTGTCATGGATTTTGGGAGGGGAAGTAGCCTGAAGAACAATCTTAAAGAACAAGTTGTAGAAGCAGAAATCGATGCGGAACAACTTTTTAAATTGCAGTATCTAAAGCAAAGGAGGAGTGTTGAAGTTTGCTAGTTAATGTAATAGTTTTTAGCAAAATAAGTTTATTAGTTTAAGATGAATTTGAATTTCGAATTTTAGTTAGGTTGTTTGAACTACGAGATATTTTAGGTTGTCTTAACTTTCAAATTATGCATATTATATGTTTATGTTGGCTAAACACAACCCCTCAATGCTTAGTAAAATGATTGAAAGCTAATGAAAGTCATTTCAATCCGCTATGAAACAATTTCAATCATTTTGTGCTGCCCTATCTTTTTAAAAAAACACCAATGGAGGCGCATCAGCGTGCATAATATGAAATGGAAAAAAACATCTCTTCCTTGGATGTCGTCTCATGGATGCATTAAGCACAACTAAAACCATGAAGGCCGAGATGAAAGCACTCAAAGTGGGAATTGAAGTTGGAGGACCCTTGTCGTTTGATAGATATAGGGAGGCCAAGGTTGATTCTCCCAAGCCACCTCAAAGGCATTCGTGATGCGCAAGAGGTAGAGAATTTCCTATGGCATTTGGAGAAGTACTTTGAATTCAACAGGCTGAAAGAGATGAGAATAAGATCAACTCTGTCACGTAGTACCTCTCAGAGATAGCCATGATGTGGTGGAGGAATAAAGAGTTCGAGATATGGAAGGTCTTTGCATCATCAACACTTGGAGCAATTCCGAGAAGAGTTCAAGAAGGACTCTTTCCCAACAACGTCATCTATGAGACAAAGCGTAAGTTTAGGGAGTTGAAGTAGACAAACAACATACGAGAATATGTGAAGGAGTTCACCACCCTCATGATTAAGATTCCCAACTTCACGGATGAAGATATGTTGTTCAACCTCTTATCGATCTTAGTTCAAAAGGGCTTACTTGATCTTACAAGATCATAAAATATTCGTGAGTAAGTTGTCAAGTGCCTCACGAAGCTTTAGTGAGACTAATTCTATGACACAAGGGACTGAACTTATCCTTGAACCCAAGACTTGTGAAAATTATTCTAAGGCAAGGGTCTAAAAAAAAGGTTCAAAGACGGTTGAAGATTAACACGGTCAGTGAAAAATATTATAAAAGAATGGTCTAAGGAAGTGTACAAGGATGATAGAAGAGTCCACGGTCAGTGAACCTATCCTTAAACAAAGGGTCGGGTGAAAATAGTTTTAAGGAAAGGGTTTTCTATCATGGATCCATTAAGCACAACATAAACTATCAAGGCCGAGATGTGTTACTACTTGAAAAATTAATACATGAAACTAGAACCTAATGACTGTGTTGTTGGGTTTGATATGGGGTTTTATGTCTATAAAATGAGTTCCGAGCTTAAGTTGAGGGTTTTAGGGATTACATCAAAGTACGACTCCCCAAGGACCAACAAAGATTCCTTGAGGAGCACCCTAAAGCCTAACCCCAAGGTTGCCCCAAAGGACCAAACTGTCAAAAATGTTAGGACCTATGGATGGGACCTATGCCCAGTAGGTCCATTAACACCACTTGGAATGCATCCGTAGTTCAAGGAACCAAATGAAGAGTCTCAAAACCAAACCACGTACATGCAGTATGGGACGCCATCCCACTCACGGTTCGTGGTTTTGTGGGCGTGGATTGCACCTGCAATCTGCCTAGTCTCAGCCAACTTGAGGGTTAAGTTAGGTAATTCGAAATTAATTAGTTATAGAGTGGGGACGGTAATTTGATTAATTAAAGTTATTTAGCATTTTTAATGTATTAAACTCCCTTTTACAACTCATTATTCCCAAAACACAAAAATAGAAACTACCCTCTCCAAATAATCGTCTAACAGAGAAGAAGTCAAGGTTTGGAGCTCAAGATTTCATCTTGCCAGTCCAATTTCGTTGATTTTATTCAATTGAGGCATGGTAGTGTTCATCCTTGGTTAGTTTTCACCCAAGGAGTCCCTCGAAAGCATGAGTTCAAGTTTCCAAATTCCCTAAAAGTTTTAAATCTAAGTTATGGGTTCAACTTCAAAACATTTTCAATTATTGTTTTTTGGGGAATTATAATTGAATTGATGAATCAATGTTGAATTATGATGAATTTCCTCCATGATCCCATGTTCCACCCCAGGATTCCCTCTAAAAGAAGATTTCAAGTTTCAAAATTCCCCCGAAAGTTGGGGTTTCAATCTAAGTCATGGGTTAAAGTTTAAAACGTTCTCAATGATTATTTTATGGAGAATTATGATTGAGTTGATGAATTAATGTTGAATTATGATGAATTACCCCTATGAACCCATGCTCCTGAAAATACTAAGCTGTGAAGTGATGATTTGGGTTGATTGTCTATGGAAGCATATTAAATTGATTTTGCGATATTGACTGAGTTATTGAATAATGATGATCCCCTTATCTAACGTTGTACTCTAAATGGTTGGATTGAGATTGATTCCTAGCCTTGAAGGGCAATTTGTGACGAATTGATGTATAAATCATGATGTTATGCGTGTGCTTTGTGATTTCAATGCAAGTATTATGATCATACCTAGAATGCAATTGTGTTATTAGTGGAAGCTTACTCTCAATTACCACTTATGAATGATGATGACAAAATTCAAAGGGTATCTTCAATGTAATGTTACATCTTTAATTGGTAGACTTAGGCATCCTCTTCTTGGGTAAATAAAAGTAATGTTGATTGATTTACCTTGATTTAGTAGGCTTAGGCATCCTCTTCTTGTGTTGCTAAGGTACCTTTACTTAATGAACATGAATAGATATGCTAATGGCATTCCTTTTATAAATGACTAATGAAGTATTATAAGGCTTTGTCTTGAATCGATAGGACAATGACATTCCTTTCATAATAAGTCAATGAACTTATGTAATGATGAATCTATAATGGATAGGCCAATGACATTCATTTCATGAGGATTCAATGAGTTATCTTAATAATGTATCATGAATCGATAGGCTTGCGACATTTATTTCATGTATGTGAATATTGATCTTGGGTCGATAGACCGATGGCATTCTTCTCAAGTACAATAATGTTAATGTGAATGAACTACTCTATGGGAACGGAGGATAAGTACCGAGTGATATGGTAAGATGGAAGCTCTCACTACGTTAGGTCGGGTTTCAATGAACATCTTTCTTATCCCATAAATATGTTCCCACATAGGATATTAGCTAGTGGATCCACCTAAAATAAAATGTTACCGGTCCTACCTTCGACAGTAGACCACCTTTTTTCTATGTGGGGGAAAGACACTAGATTCCATGTTAAGCTCACATGGTCTATGTTTGTTTATGCTTATTCCTATCATGTGAGATAGGTGCTATGGTTCCTTGAGGTCTATAGTTTAGCTAGAATGGGATGTCATCCATGCATTACACGAGTAGGCTTTGAGAGAGCTATTGGTGTGACTCTCAAATCTCTGAAATGTCTAATGAATGAATGTGTTCTTAATAGAGCTTAGGAGAATGTTGACTTAAATTCTTAAATGTAATCATGCTTGTTGTAATTTCGAAAAAAAATGATGCAGTTAAAGCGGATAGTTAGAGTTAATTTCCTTGTCATGTCCTCATGCAATTTCGTGTTCCTATGCCGATGAGTATTGATTAAAGATGAGTAGTGAAAGAATGGTAAGTTCATCTTGGTTGCCTCAAAGTGGGTACTTAGTGGAAAGTAATTTGGAATGCCTATATGACTTGTACAAGTATTAGCTTAGGGGTACTAAGGTGAGTTTTCTAATGTGAGTGTAATGACTTATATGTGATACGTTTTTGTACCTTATGCCTTTATACAAAGTTCACGATAATTCTCAAAATTGTCAATAGCATGGTTTCGAACCAAAAATGTCCTTTTTAAGCATCGTTTTTGCATGACTACCATACTTGGTACATTTTTTTTGCTAATCAATATTCGTACATTTTATTCTACAAAGTTTAGATTTCGGAAATTGAGTTGATTCCTTCTAGTTCAAAGGGCTTGGATTGAGTTCTTCCAAAACTTATGGTATGTCCTTATGGATCTGAGGAAAAGTGCCTTAAAGGTGTTTTATGCCTTTCATTGTATTAGATACTTTTTAGACTTTCTACTATAAAGGTCGTGACCCTATATTTTGATTCAAGATGATTTAGATGGCCATGTGAGATAAGTAGACTTCTGTTGTTTTAAATGACGTTTTTGATTGTATAGATTAAAAAATATTTAAATTCTATACTATTTCAATTACTCTTATGTGATGACATGCTATGAGGATTTTATAAGGCTTTTTGGAGTGTTGTACGCCGTGTTACGTCCGGTGTGTAGGCTCGGGGCGTAACAAACGTCTCAAGGAACAAGATATTGGAAATGACTTTTAGGATTGTTGTTTCACAAGCCAAGTCTCGAAGAGTCTTGTTCATCATGTGAAGCGCGCCACATTTATGAATGAGAGGTTATAAGACGTTAGGAAGCTACAGTTCTTGCATAACTCTTCAAAGTCGTTCCATTGAGTTTATCTCTATGAAAGTATTTTTCCTAACCCTTCTCTTGTGTTTATATGATATGCATACAGGAAGGACAAAAGCAAGAAGGACAGAAGATCAGAATGCGAATAAGGGATTTCCTCCTCAAGGTAACCAAGTCCCTAAGGAAATCAAGTTATGGTTGATCTTTTGGAAATGTCCAATGAAAAAGTTAGTTCGATTCTTCTAATGATGGCTCAAGCCGTACCTACTCAAGACCATGCTATGACGGCCCAACCCAATAGGGGTGTTGAGATCATGTGAACCCTAATGTGAGCATTATGACTTCTAGGTAGAGGGATTTTTTGAGGATGATTCCTCCGATATTTCTTTGTTCCAAGGTTTGTGGATGAGGTGTATAAGGTAGTTGATATTATGGTGGTGACTTATATAGAAAAAGTAGCTATTCGCTTATCAATTGAAGGATGTTGCTCAAGTTTGGTTTACTCAATGGAATAGCAATAGGCTAGTAAAAGCGGATCCCATGGATTGGGAGGTGTTTAAGAATGCATTCCTTGATACATTCTTTCCTCATGAGAAAAGGGAGGCTAAGGTGGAGTTTATAAATCTTAGTCAAGGAAGAATGAATGTCCAAGAGTATTGTTTGAAATTTACCTTATTGTCTAAGTATGTTCCATCTTTGGTGTCCAACCCGAGGGATGAGATTGGTAGATATATGACAGGTGTGTCCAACCTAGTTCAGGAAGAATGTTGTACAACAATGCTCCATGATGACATGAATATCTCTAGGCTTATGGTGTTTGCTCCAAACTTAAGAGAAAGAATAGGGATATGAAGAGAGATATGTCAACCAATGTATATAAAGAGGGTTTTTAACCAAGATTCTTCAAGAAATCCCAAGGATAACCAATAGAAAGAGAGTGGGTCTCCATTTCCAAATCCTATTTGCACCAATTATGGAAAGAAACACCATGGAAGTGCCTAACCAGTACAAATGGTTGCTATAGTTGTGGAAAGAATGATCATCAAGTGAAACATTGCCCTACACTCACGGCCAAAGGAAGAGAGACCATACAAGATTATCTTGTTGTCCGGATCCTAATGCTCCAAAGTATGGTCGTTTACATGGACTCCGATCTTGAGAGGAAAAACGTGAATGAAGGCATCAGTATGTTGATAGCTCGTTATAGTTGTTAATGTTTTATTGAGGTCCCTATGCTATTCTCATATTAGTCTTAGTATGGATTTACTCCCAAGAAGGAAATAGTATGTTGAATAGTAAGGTTGTTCAGAGTTACGATATCCTTATATCTTTCCTTCTATTTCTATTCAAGCTTGAAACCAAGAGTTGCTTGTAGCTTGTTTCATGTTATGTGTTTCCATAGTCTCCTTATGATATTCATGTTATTGATGAATTCATGTTTAAATGAGAAAATGAGATTTCCTGATTTATGTTTCACAAGTTGATGTGTATTTAGTCTGAGTTGCCCATATGCTTCATTAGGTAAATTCTTGAACATCCCTAAATGCAATTTTAAAAGCAATTACACTAATTTTCTTCATGATTTTATTATGAGAAACATTAGAATTGGAGAAGGTAATTCTTCTATTGAAATAAAAATTGTTGAAGTTTTCTTGCATAATGAGTTTGTAATTATAGTTCCTAATTTCTTTGTGTTGCATTGATTATGTTTGAGATGGAGCTGATGTTTCCTCGTAGTTTGTGCATTGTTTATGATGTTTCATGAATAATGGGTTGCAAATCTTGAGTCTTTAATCCCAGAAAGTGTTTAAAGTATAATTCGAAGAGGAATGTTCCCAAGGGGGAGAGAATGTTACGACCCGGAAAATTAGTAGCCAAAACTAGAGCCTAATGAGTGTGTTGTTGGGTTTTCTATGGGATTTTATTTTGTAAAATGATTTCTCGAGCTTAGGTTGGGGTTTTAGGGGTTAAACGTCAAGGAACGACTCCCCAAGGACCAACCAAGCGTCCTTGAGGACCACCCTGAAATCTAACCCCAAGGCTACCCTAAAGGACCAAAACTGCCAAAAATCTTAGGACCTATAGATGTGACCTACGCCCAGTAGGTCCATCCACGCCCCTTGGAACCCATCAATAGGTCAAGGCTCAAAATGAGGAGTCTCATAACAAAACCACAATTGTGCAATACGGGGCATTACCGCCAAAAATTTCATATCCGTGGGTGGTGGGGCGGTGGATTGGCATCTTGCGCCTCCTGCTTGGTCCTCCCTCAATCGCCAATTTTGAAGGAGTTAGTTAGGTAATGATCCTGAATGTATTGTTATACCTTGGAGATTTTTATTTTATTAGTTGGATGTTATTATTTATGCCTTTTTTCAAAGGTAAACTCCCCTTTCCAACATATATTACCTACGGGATAGAAACTTACCTTTGTCCAAATATCTTCTCTCTAGAAGCAGTATTGGTGATAAGAAAATCACAGCTTTGGAGGCCAAGATTTTAGATTTTCCCTCTTCAATTTCGTGGAGTTTCTTTAAATGAAGTATGTAAGTTTTCATTCCTTGGTAATTTTGCAGCCCGAAGCAGTCCATACAAAACATGATTTCAAGTTCCCAAGAAACCCCAAAAGTTTGGGTAGCAATCGAAGTCATTGGGGGTCGCGACTTCAAAAAACATTTTCAATTATCACTCCGACATTTTCCGCCTAGCAACAGGCGACCGGGAGCGTAGTGATAGCCTAAAATCTCAAAATTTTGTGGCCTTTGATAATAGCGACAATTTTGGGACATTCACAACACGTTTTTTAGGGTCCTGCCCAACAAAGCGTAACCTTTTAAATAGGCAACACTTTTTCAATTAGTTGCCATCATTTGGGCTACACCTTATAAAGCGTAGCCAAATTGGTATAGAGGGCACGGCTTTGAAGACGTGCATTCGCACCACCTATTTTTTGTAGACTGACACTTAAAATGCGTTGCCTTTTTCAGAATTTGACACTGGTCACGGGGAGGCTTAAAAGTGTTACCTTTTATGTGTTCATGCTCTAATGCAACATGCATAACTGGTACTTTATATATCGTCTCTGTTTGCCACACAACTTATAAGGTGACTTTTATGTCAGCTAGTAGCAACACTTAGTAAATTGATTACTACTTTATAAGCCACATGTAGCACAAATATACTATAATGATATTTACAGACATCAAGTGACGCTCAAACCACGAAAAATGAACTAATTAAATACATTAAATTGAGAGCTATATATTTCAAATAAACTTCGACAAATAGTTCATGTACAACCAAAACTTAGAAAGTGATAGGGGCTTAAAGATCTTCTATAATCTACAAGTTCCAAAAACCAAAAATTGTCATTCAAAGGTATATGACAACATATACCAAATTTCTTCATCTTTGCCCAATAGATCGAGGGTTACTACTTCTGCTCAAATTCAAATTCATTTTACCTGCATTTTCCTGCACATTTTAATAGAAATTATAAGTTTGTGAATTAATTGTGGACGTGCATAATCAAGACTGTAATCACTGTAGGACCACCCTACGACATCTAAATATACATTTCTAATGTAAAAATTAACAACATAGAAGGACTACAAACTTTATGCGTCTTCTGTTGTTTTTTTGGCTCGTCAAAATTAAACTTCAAAAGTTTACTTTGTGCGTCGTCAGCTGTTGGTAAAACTTCAATGTAATTACACACAAGTAGTTCAAGAACAACGCAGAGATAGTTCCCCATGGAAACAAGGTTCTAACATAGTTTAGAAATGGACCAAGATCACAAAAAAAAAATCAATACATAACACCAATGAAATGCTATTTTTCGAAAGAACTTGCAAGCTAGGCAAGGTTATCATCAGCTCATCTCCTAGTGCATAACAAGAGAAATACGCAGAACTCATCAGACTGTCATCTCTAAGGGGAACGGGGTTCATCATCAACATGTGAACAAAAAAGTACAGACAACAAAAAATACAACCAAGGGACAAATGTTTAGTGAAAGAAGATAAGGAATGCTATCAAAAGACAGACAAAAACAAAATCTTGAACAAGGTAAAGGGATTTTCGTAGACAGTGAATAAAATAGAGGACCAGGCTGCATAGAAGAATCCCCTCAGATTTTCCTCTCCAATTTCTCGCGCGTGTATCGAGGTCTTGAAATGTAAGTTAACCAGGCGTTGTGGGGGATCTGAATAGATAGACACGACCACATCTCCACATAGTAAATACACATGCAACTTGCTTTGTTGTTGTGGGCTTAAGGAATCATTTTGTGCTTTCATCATGTCTTATGCAAAATCAACACACCAACCATTTATAGCTGGCATAGTTGCCGGGGCGCAAACAAACTTTGGAAGACATTAACTTCTGAAGATTGTAGGCCTTGTGCAACGGGGGGAGGGGGGAGCCAGTGTGCAGCCTATTGCTCCGAACAAACTAATTGGAAACCCCCTCAATTGCAAGTAAAGTTGAAGGCTATAGTGCACTGTAAGTTTTATTTTTAGGCACAATATGTTTGTGTCACGGACACAGAGAAAATTCATTTTCTATCATACATACGGTTTAGCTTTTGAACTGGGCTGACGATAAATAGTGATTTCGTGCGAGACATAAATAACTATCAGTTGAATCGTAATGAAAGACTAAAGGCATTTTTCATTTTAATAGGCATCAATAATTCAATAATCTTACCTTGAGTATGATCTATTGGTGTCCTAATAGAAATTTCAAAAACGGATCTCATGTCATTGAAGTTTTATTTGGGCGACAGATGTCTCTTTTTTGAAGTGAATCAGTCAGTGCACTGGGCACCCAATAGCACAGGAATACCTATCTGCCAGAAATACTCTAAAGCTTTTCAAAGGTAGATTACGAGCTTCATAATATTAAACCAAAACCACAGCTGATTCAAATTCCAGTGATAAAGAAAACCAAAGCACACAAAATGCAATTTCCAATGTGCAGAACTTTCTTCTTATTGAAGGAAAAACCGAACTAACTTAGCCTTGTGCTCAGTACCCGAGATAGACTCAGGATTACCACCCACAAATATCATATTGCTGGAGAGTTTGGAAAGAAGATGGAATGGCTCGTTATCGCCTACACTTTCTGTATTACGTAAAACATACTTCACAGTAGGTAAACCAAACAGAAACTAAAAAAACCTGTAAACGAAATAAACAAACGGAAGATATTGATCATTTAGCTACTTATATTCAAAATCTATTACAGTGTAAAAGAGTCAAAGAGGTGTCTTTCCACATCTTAGGGGAGAAAAAGCATGTGGACGTTGTGATGATAATGGCCCACAACCCAAAAGAAAATTTCATAATAGATTTAACATTCAGTACAAACACCAAAAATAATTTCACATGATGATCTTCAAGGAATTAACATTGGAGTAAATACAACATGATGAATCTTTCCAGCTCAAATTTTATAATCATTTCATTTAACGCTAATCAAAACAATAATAATGGTAAAAACAAACAAACTCCATCCCCAAAGGAATTATTCCCATGAAGTTTCAACATATACTTAACAACGAAAGCCCCTTTTTTTTTACAAAGGACCTACACCAGCCTCGTATATTTGCATTTCTTATTGTACGGTTTTTTTCTTTAGGATGAGTGAAGAAGTACAATTTAAACTTATCATGTTGGATCGTTGCTTGGTGCTTCTCCTTTATATTTCCATAAACAGTTGGTCAATTGATACGCCTGTAATAATTGAAAAAATAGTCTAATATTCGTCACTTTCAAATCTCATAGATTAATATCTACGTCAAAGTCATATAACGTGCAGTAATAATATTGGTCCTTGGTACTCATAAGATAATACGAGGTTATACCGTCGTATGGTTAACGTAGACAGCAAAAGGATACCAGATACACATGAAAAACTAACTTGGCTTGGAATTAAAGAGTAATAAAGTAAAACCTGAATATCTGATTGCAACTGAAGAAATTATCAACAAAAACGTTACATATATCAGATATCGGAACTATGAAATCACAAGCCCTTTTAAATACCTATTAGCTTGAATAGTGGAATAACTAAAGGTAGAGTATACATTCAAGATGTTGGCATGGAGTTCCACGGCTATGATAGGAAAACATTTAGTATTTTAGGGGTAAGAGTAACAACAACATTCATACTATTATTTTTTTCCTTTGACACTTCATAGCTAGAACCAGTGATTCTAAATAAATAACCTAGACTTTTACGATATTATAGCATATTATTTGCTTAAAGTAAAAAGAAGTATCTTGGCTCTTTGTATTTCCATACATCAAAGCTATGAAAGATAAATAGGGGAACCAACAATCACACTATTATATAAGTACAGGTGAGATGCTATTTGTTAAGGGACTATGAGAGGAAACATTCGTGCTCCAGTTTTGGTGCAGGTTTGATTGCAGAGAACACATCGTCTCCAGGATTCTTTTTCACGGAAGAACTTCTCATTTAATGCAGATTGATCAATCTTAAAGGTCACCTTGCAAAAGACAGCATCACCAGGAACAATCGCTCCCCAACGTGGGAGAACGTATACTATCACACCAGGCACTAGAATAGTGCTAACTGTGGCCTTATCGAGGGGTCCACGCCTATCTCTAAAACCTTCATTTTGGCGCAATTCCAGCCAAAGATTTGCAGAGGGTATTTCCAGCATTGTTTTTCTCCCATAAATATGAATAGTTGAATAACCCACACAGGTGCAACATACTAACGAAATCTTTGCCAATCTGGGGGCTTTCCATCTCGTATTAGCCATGTGCAATGGCCATATACCGCCAATCACTCCATAACCCATGACAGATGATTCCACAGTAAGCCCAATGAACTTACTTTAGTATTTTTCTTCTTTCTTTTTCGTCTTCCATCCAACTGTGTCCTGTCAAGAAAGCTTGGAAATCGGTTAGGTCCCCTACTCTGAAGTTTAGCCAGCACCTCTCGCGAACAGCTCAGGTGTTCAAACACATTTCTTTCCAATGGGGATTGTTCGCTCTCCAGATCAAAGACATTTTTATCTCTTTGAGGGCTTCTAGATTTCACCAATCGTTCGTAACCAACAACAACACAAGTCAAAAATTACAAACAGAGAAAAGGACTGATATCAATTAACCAGACACGCCACGTATCTAGATCATTTTTATAAATTAATCGTAGAATAAAAACACTTAGCAAAGAAAGGTAGTGTTTAGAGGAGTCTCTTGCAGATTCTCCCAAGGTTACCCATGTTTATCAATACTGTATTGTAGTTTTACTGGTGAGGTCTCTAAAGAAACTTGTTTTTATGTTAAGTCAATTTGCGCTAGGGGCTAATTTTTGACATTCAAATTATTTTCACTTTCTTCCACAAGATTGAAATTTTCCACAATAACAATCACAAACTAATAAATTAGTGGCTTCTAAACCCAAACAAAATTTTCCCCCAATGTAATTGGATTTTTTAGTGTACTAGATGATTAGGAAGAGAGTGCAAAGGAATTTTAGGGATGGTAGGAAATGTTATACGTTCGCTTATGAAATTGGTTTTAAAGCTTCAAATCTTGCGTTCGGTTCAGTGTACTTGATCGATCGCCCTAGTTCGTGCACATTAGCCTCAACTCAACCAACTATGTCCGTTTTTGGAGAGACAATGCAACTCGTCGTCTTTTGATTTTCAAGCTCTTCTCTTCAGTCCTTTTCAACTTCTCTGTTCGAGAGCTCTTCAAGCTTCTTACTGTTTCGAAATTGAAGTTTGGGAGAAGAGAAATGATGTTCTTTTTCATAAGGGAAGAGAACCTTCTGCGTGTGGTTGGGCTACGGCTTAAGCGTTTGTGTTCTAAGCCCCAATTTTTTTTCTAATTCCCCCCCCCCCCGGGGGGGGAAGAAGAACCCCCCCCCCCCCCCCCCCCCCCCCCCCCCTCCCAATATAAGAAATTTTTAATAATTGTTTTATCATTTTTGGTTTGTGCCCAAAAAGAATTAAGTCGGGGGGAGTTGAAAATGTTGGAGTGGAATCTAATATTTTAGTGAAGAAAGGTTTATGGGCCGACACTTTTAAAGTGTTGTTTTTTTACGATGGTATAAAAAATAGACCCCTTTTAGAAGATGTGCCATAAGGTATACATATTTTTGCCGATTTATTTCATATTTGACAAACGCTTATAAAGTGTAATTCTTATTCATTTAAGGGTACACTGTTTTGCTAGCGTGTTCCAATATTATCGGTTGTGAAAAGTTAAAAAATTAGGCTACATTTAAAAAGTGTTTCCCACAAATATGTTAGGCACACTTTTGCAAGCCGTTGCTCATATTTGAGTGTAGTCGGAGGCTCTAAAAGTGGTGTAGTTGTTAATTGTTTTATGATGAAGTTGCATGAATAAATATTTGGATTCCATGAATTACTGTTGAAGAATAGAGCAACTGATAATTGGAACATATCAACATGAAGCAAGTCCACACATTGACTGACTTGTTTTCCTCAAAGGTGATTGAAGAAGAATTTTCAGGATTGGAACATGGGGTACGAAGGAACAAGTCCAACGGAAGATGACTAGCGAGTTTGTATAAATTCGAGTGTAGCAAGTGCTAACATCTGGTTTAGGATTAGAGAAATCAAAGAATTTGTTATTGATATATTGATGTATTGATATATTGATAGTGTTTATCAATATTGATATATTGTTATGTTGAGTCAATATCGGTAGTATGGATATGTATAAATATTTTTAGTATTGATCGTATTGATCCAATTGATTTAATTGATTAATAATAATGTTGATAAGATACTCCTTTATATAGGCAGAAAATCTAGAGTCCGGTAATTTAGCTGTTATCTTAGAGTCCTACTACAGTACCAATTACTACTTAATAATTAATGACAACTATAAATAAGACAGTCCTAGTTGTACTATAATCCAAATCATAAAAATGAATTAATAGATGAAATATAAATCCAATTAAAATAGGAGGTGGTCAAATCCTAGTGTGCGAGCTCTAATTCTTGCAAGCAGTGGGGTTTACTGACTCGACCATCATCCTTTGTTGCCGTGTTTCCTGTCTACATGTTTCCAGTCCTTGTCTCCCTTCTTGATCAATCTGGGTAGACAAGTCATCACCTGACGTTTGGATCCTGTCCAATCATAGTTTCCTGCTTCTTTCAACACTTCCCCTCAACTAGTGGTAGAGAAATGGATTATTCCCTAAAGCTTGTGGGGTTGAAATATTTGCCAACAAAAACTCTTGGTACAATACCAGCAAAAAACTTGTTTTGTTAATGCTTCTGTATGTTGATGTTGTTGTTTCTGAATATCTAAAAAAATACTTTGAATACCCAGCAAAAACTTGTTTTGTCAATGCTTCGGTATGTTGGTATTGTTGTTTCCTCTTCCCCTGCCTTTTTGGGCAGATAATACCATGTTATTGTTTTGGTTATGACAATTTTCTTCCTCTTCCCTTATATCAAAACATGTAAGAGCAATAACAAATTCATTAAGGGTGGATTATGGTGCCTTACGTAAGTTTCTAGAAAAATTATATGCTTTTGCTTCTTGAATATATGTTTTATTTCAATGATTTTCCACATCTCCTTGGCAGTTTAGCAGCCCACAATTAGGTGCATACTTACTTGTTTTGGGTGAAGGTCTTTTCTTGATCACTATTAGAAACCCATATTTTCCTTCCAACATACTACTAGGTCACAACTTTTGCATCTGACTGTACCGTCTACGACTTTCCTAGAAGTGCGGTCTAATACAAACAACTCTTTTACTTGGGTTTCATTTGCTCTGTGGATTTGAATCAATGGGGAATATATGTGTCCTCTTTATTAGTGAGTTTGCTGGCTTAGAGTTTTATTAAGCAGTGACACGGAGATTGAAAATGGTTTTTGGTAAAAGTGGTCATAGCAAACCATTGTGGCTTCTTTTTTTTTGGGGGGGGGTGAGGGTTTCATTTTTTTGTTTTTATCAATACTCAGAGAGCGAAAGATATTCAAGGCTTCATCCATGAGAAAGCCCACGTGCTAGGACTAGAGAAATCAAAGATTGGTATGTAATAGTATTGATATTTGATCGAACATTTGTTAGTATTGATCGTATTGATCAATAATTTATGATTACAATAATTGTTAATAACATACGCCTTATTAAGAGAAAATTGTGAAGTGCCTAAGTAACTATACGTTATAGTCCTACTACTTATCCTATATACATAATAATAATAATAGACTATAAATAATACTAATCTAGTTTTAGTCTAATCCTAGATCATAAAAATAGTTTTTAGACGAAATATATCCTAATTAAAATAGTTATTAATTCAGTGCGACTGACTAATTCTTCCATCAGGTTGTAACACCGCCAGTCCCTTCGTTGGAAACCTGTTCCTTCGGCTGTTTCCATCCTCAAGCTTCCTTCTTATCTACACTTGGTGTAACAATTCAGTCAACTACACAGGACCTGTTCCTTTTACATGTTCCAATCATCAGTTTCCTTCTTCTTCAACAATTACCACATGATCCCCAAAATACTAAGTTGTGAATTGATCATAGGGGTCGTATTGAATTGCTGAATAGAGCGATGTTTAAATTGTATTATGTCTATATTGATTGAGTTGTTGAATTATGATAATCCCCTTATCTAATGTAGTATTCTACATTTGTTTTGTGAAGACGTGATTCATAGCCTGGACGGGCCTTTGTGATGAATTGATGTATACATCATGATGAATGCATGTGCTTTGTGATTTTCATTAAAATATTAGTGATAAATCTTGAAAGGAAATTGTTTTATTATTGGTAAGCTACTGCTCAATTAAAATTTATGAAGAAATGATGAGAATGGGAATGGTTTTTTCAATTGAATGTTCATTTGAATTTGTAGGGGCTATAGGCTCCTCTTCCACATCTTCCTCCTTTTCCGTCTTCTCCTTTGCCTTCTTGTCCTTCTCCGTCTCCTCCTTTGCCTTCTTCTCTTTCCGTTCTTCTCACTACATTACATGAGTGTTTGGGAAATACATCATTAACACACTTACTCTTCGAGCAGGCTGTGAAATCTGTCTTCGATCTTTGCCCTCAAGTATATGGGACATTTACCTTAACATATTAGTTAGTTTTTTTAACTAACGACGGAATAAATAATCATGTTGCTTGCTCACATTCTTCCGCATCACACAAAAAGAGCATTTCATGTTACAAAAGTATGCAGTTTCTTCTAATCATTTTATCTAGTGTAGCTGTTTAAGACTGAATTCCTTGATATTTTGTCTTTCCTCGTATGAAAGAAGGGATGCGTAAGGGTGGAGTTTAGGTCATTCATATCAAGGTAAGCATGAAGTGCGAAGAGTAATTCTTTGAAATTTACCGTTATTTGTCTAAAGTAGTAGTTCCATCTATTGGTGTCCACCCAAGGGATGAGATTTGGAGATAGATGAACGGGTGTGTCCAACCTGTTGAGGAAGAATGTCATACACGTGCCTCCATTATGACATGAATATCCGTAGGCTTAGGTTTTGCTCAACAAATTTAGGAATCTAAAATTAAAGAGGAAAGAATAGGGAGAAGAGAGAGAATATCTCACCAAGGTTTCACCAAGGTTTAAAAGAGGGATTTGTGGACTAGGGTTTCTTAAGAAATTCCGAAGGAAATCAAGAGAAGTAGTGGGTCCTCCATTTCGAAATCCTATTGCACCAATTATGGAAAAAGAAACACCATGCTCGCCTTTCACAATGCCTAACCGGTATGAATGGTTGCTATAGTTTGGTGGATAACGATGAGCGGACCCTGCAAGTGAACCCATACCCGCTGAACAAGGACATTCCCCAAGAGCCAGAAAAGACGGCTCAAGACCACAGTAAGGGAAAACAAGCTTATCTTTGGTCCGGAGCCTAATGCTCAAAGCATGGTGTTCTATGGACTCTAGTCCGAGAGGAAAAAATACGAATAAGCAACCGGTATGTTGATGCTCTTTTAGTTTGTGATGTTTTTATTGAACGCCCTAGCTATTTCTCAATTAGTCTTAGTGTGGGTTTATACTCCAAAGAGGGAGATAGTATGTTGAATATTAAGGTTGGTCCAGAGTTACCATATCTTATCTCATTTCCTTTTATTCCTATACAACTTGAAACCAAAGATCCCTTATATCTTGTTTAGTTATGTTTTTCCATAGTCTCCTTATGATATGCGGTTTGATGAATTCATGTTAAATGAGAAAATGAGGATTTTCATGATTTATGTTTCAATCACAAGTTGATGTGCATTTAGTAAGTTTGCCTATATGATTCATTGTAAATTGTTGAAAATAACCTAAATGCAATATAATACAGCAATACATAAATTTTCTTTTGATGTTATGATGAGAATGATTAGAATAGGAGAGGTAAGATCCTTTATTGAACTGTAAAATGTTAATTAAGTTTTTTGCATAATGAGTTTGTAAATATAATTCCTCCAATTCTTGTGTCTGGCATTATTAGTTTGAGATGGAGCTGATGTTTCCTCGTAGTTTGTGCATTGTGTAGGATGTTTCATGCATAATGGGTTGCAAATCTTTGAGTCTTTAATCACCGAAAGTGTAATTAAAGTGTATCGAAGAGGATGTTCCCAAGGGGGAGAGCAATTTTACTACCCGGAAAAATTAGTAGCCAAACAGAGCCTAATGAAGTGTGTTCTTGGGTTTGCCTATTGGGGAATTTTATTTCGTAAAATGAGTTCTGAGCTTAGGTTGAGGGTTTTAGGGGTGTAAACGTCAGGTACGACTTTCAAGTGACCAACCAAGCGTCCTTGAGGACCACCCCTGAAACTAACCCCAAGGCTAAACCAAAGGACTAAAACTGCCAAAAATCTTAGGACCTACGGATGTGACCTACGCCCAGTAGGTCCATCCACGCCCCTTGGAACGGAACAACCGTAAAAATGGATATGCTAAGTAATGCTTAATGTGTCTAGAAGGCCAACGATTAGACCGGGTTCACACGAATTGATGCGTGTAGAACCTGACCTCAAAATACTTGCTACATCCAAGAAAACTAACTTGGGAGTTATTTGAGATAGGAAAGGTTGGGTCCAACCAGGTAAGGCTCTCGAATATGAAGGTTTACTCGAAGGAGTTTTTACCGGACTTAAAAAGAGGAAATCTTCGGTTTGGAGAGTCTAGGGGTAAAATGGTCTTTTTTTAGGATAGGTTAGTATCTATATTACCCTTAAAATATAATTAATTATTGATTAATAAAGTTAGTGGGAATTTTGAGGAGAGAGGGCTAAATTGGGATCTTAAGTGAAGCTTGCTCACCCGGGCGAAACCTAGGGGAAGAAATGAAATTAAATGTGTTTTTGTTTAATTGAAGTTGGTAAATTAATTGTAAGTTTAATTTATATTTGTTAGTATTAGCGGATTTAAAAGTTAAAAATAAATCAGATTTTTAATTAATATTAAATAAAACCTTATCTTTGACTAAGTCCTTAAACTAGACTCCTTAAGCCCAAGAAAAATCTCTCTCCTACGCTCATTCTCTCTCTCTTACGTCTCTCTCCACCATCATTTCACGTTTTATCTGACAAAAATTAACTCCAAAAACAGTAGTTTAAACCAAAGTTCTTCACACTTGAGACCTCACACGAAAAATATAAGAAAAACAAACGTGAATCATCATCGTAGGCAAAGAGAAGTTTTCCGTCGAGTTTGGATGAACTTTGGTGTTAGGAAGTGTGTTGGAGGAGTCATTGGGGTGAAAGTCAAGATTTGAACTTCAAAAAGGTATGAGGTTACATTCTCTCTTGGTCCCTTCCCAAGAGACCCTAAGGTTCAGACGGATTATCCAAAAAACTGGATTTGTTCCCCATCATGTCCCTGTCAACTAGCTCCCAAGAATTTAATCATAGTGGTTATGTTTGCTGGTAGGATAGGAAAACTAGGGATTGAAAAGTGTTTCGTGATGATATGTTATAGATGCATAAGTCTTACGTGAACAAAAATCTTCATGAATAATGCTGCCTACTTAGATCGAAATCGAGATCTTGGCATACATAGAAGGATGCATAAGTCTTGTACTACATAATTAGGAAGATATGAATCACTTAAACGAACTATGAATGAAAGCTTCATGGCTTGTATGTATAGACCCATAATTTAGCATACGTTTACAAATAAGTTAACCTCTAGTATTATTCATGAAATGAAATAATGTAACCCTAGTAGAACGATTAAGACGATGTAAAAACACACTATATGGGTCAAGTGCATTGCTATGATGAAATGATATTATGTCATAAAATGATGAAACCCTAGAAGGGTAATAAGAGTGTGAAAACACCAAATAATCCAAGTGTATTTGCCATATGGATGAATGCACATTCACGTAAAAAGGGGTGAGTAAACTATGAAAAAAAAGGTTGCTAGATAATGAATCTGGTCCGACAACATAAATGAGGAGAATGTAACAGATGAGGAGCCAATTCACATTGAAGCCTCTAAATAAATAGTTAACCAAACACGTACTTCACGTATGAGAGGGTAAGTAATGAAGAGGGACAATCTTATGAAAAACTCGAAGGAAAGTATTGAGATTAGCACACTTAATACAATGATTGAGACGAGCGAGAAACCATTACGAGGGTGATGTCCCGTATACTAGAAGCCAACTTCACATGACGTATGAGGTGGAATGTTAATGAAACTTTATACTGCACCGATAGACCAGCTATGAGAGGTGGGTGATGCCTTCGTTCGAGAAGGGAGGAGGTTTTCACGTAACTCTCATTTAGATGACTTTCTCTGGCATTATGGGATGGGTATCCTTAATCTCCTTAGTCTTCGAACATATACTTCTAATATAGGGATTGGCGGGGGTTCCATTCCCATGATGTATCATGTTTGGGGTAACTTTAGCTGGTGATTCCAATCTGTGGTTTTCGATGTGGGGTTTCATGACCATGGATTCATGATGCTCAAATGATCTATGTCGGTTAAAGTTAAAGTTCAATGAATGGATGAGGCCAACCTCCCAAGTGATGCCACATAAATGAAACGAAATGATTACCAAAGGTGTTAGGATAGGAAATTCAAGAGGGTGAATTAGAGTCAAGCAGCAATGACAATTTAGGTCAATCTTTGGTCATTGCACAACGGAACCCGATGAAAGTCTTAAACTACATGGACTAGGTATAGCTGGTGCTACATTTGGCCCATGAATGAAATGAAATGAAGTAGGTATGAATGAATGAAATGAAGCAGACTCTGTGTTTTGCTAAAGCGAGTACCTAGTGAGGTCCCATATGTGAACCATCATTTTGTGAAATATTAATGTCAAGTTCCATGCTTCAAGGTCTCAGGGCATACAATGAATGATAAGCAAATGTTATGTGTTTAAAGGATAAGTGGATATATGCTATCTGTAAGCTGTTGTGTTGTGTGTGCAAAAGGTTAGTATGAAGTATGCATGTTACTCTAATGGCATAACTTTTCCTAATTAACAATTTGAAAGTCATAAACTTTCCTAATTCAAATTTGGAAGCTCATCAATTGGAAAAGTCCACTAAACATGACCTTTCTAATAATCATGTGTAGGGAAGAGTAATCTACTTCATTCATGTCCTTGGTGTGTGACTTGTATATACCCATAACTTTGTACAAGTATGTACTAAACCCTATTACAACTCTCTACAAAACATTTAGGTGCAGCACAGGTGGACGCTCGAGCTACAGGATCAAACGAATGATGCAAGTTATCAGCCCCTGAACGTCGAGCCTTCATCCGGAACTTGGTTAGCGCCCTCATGCTCTCGAGGATGCTTTGACCATTACTTTCTAGTATTAGTTGTAGGATTGAGCTAGCCTTCTCCCCACTCGTTTTGTTTGAGTATGTTCATAGCGTTTCTGGTCCCTTTTTGGTTCATGAATGTATTGTTGCCATTTTGGCACAGTAACATCTTATCGTTGTCTTGTAATAAACTATTTCTTCGTAATGATATTAATGTTATAGGTGAGGTTGAACAATTACGTATGTAGTAGAATGTCAAGTAAGCATGTCAAGAAATAAAAATTTTCAAATTATCTGCTAAAATTAACCTAGATGAAGTAAGAATTACGTATCTAGGCTTGTCTGCAACCTCTAAGAGGTCAACAACGCCGATCTCGTCTGCGATCTAGATTTCGGTCATGACAAAGTCAGTATCAGAGCACTAGGTTAATCTCCGAGGATAATAAGTTCACATCAACTACATTGAGTAGTTTCTAAGTCATGGTAGTGAAGTGCACCACTATCCTGAATTAGAGAATGGATGATGCGTTGGAAAATTTCCCTTCTTTTGATGCCTTCTCTAATGTTTGTTTCTTGGTGTTAAGAGGGTGTATTAACAATCAACTCTTTGAGATTCAGAGGAAGATGATACGAGGAGGAAAGAAAACGAGAGGAGAAAAGAAGGCAGAGCAAGAAGGTGTTCCCATGGAGAACCCACTTGCCAGCACCATGGCTAGCATGTTAAGGGACTTCACGAGGATGAATCCTCCCATTTACACGGGATCTAAGATTGCTGAGAATCTCGAGGTGTGTAAGGCAGCTATGTTGCCCTGCCAGCATGGCATTCCAAGCTTATGGTCCATATCCAACAAGTGAGGAGGAATAGGAATAAGAAGCATAATAGGGCAGGGAACAGGGGTCAAGACAAGCTGAGAAGACATTTTTCCAAGGGAAGAATAGTACTGAAATCAGGATAAGGAACCAGGTTTAAAAAGGGACTCTTTTTTTTTGTCCCCCCCCCCCCCCCCCCCCCCCCCCC